>WBNH01002683.1:0-58504 GCA_013401255.1 Urocolius indicus | reverse complement strand
TGCGCGGCGCCCGGGGAAGGATGCGAGGGGCTTTCCGCAGCGCCGGGGACGAACGCGGGAGTTTGGGCTGTGAGGCGGCGGGCAGGAAATAAGTCTGCGGCTGGGGTGTGTGCGCGGGGGGGGGGGGGGGGGGCGGGCGCCGCGGAGGTTGTTTCGGCTGCTCTCACGCGTACGTGCGCTCGGCGCGGCGCTGGGGCTTGCCTCGGGCCCGCAGCATGCATTTGGTGGGTGCTGCGGCCGTGAGCGAGGTGGTGGCTTGGCTGTGGCGGGTGCGGTGCACCCCTCTCTCTCTGGGGGTCTGCCCGTACCTTCTGCTTTCTGCTGTGAATATCCCCTAACCCCCTTTTTTTCTTTTAATGTAGTGGCCAGGCGCTGCTCGCCCCCGCGGGTGAGACACGGGGCTGTGCTGTGTGCCTGCGTTCAGGTGGGGAGCGGGGAGGCCCGGTTATTCCCTCCTGGAGACGGGCCCTAAAGCATGTGGTAATGCTTATGTAAGAAGCGGTCTCTCCGTAGCCTGAAGAATGGGGCTTTTTCCCCCCCCTATCTTTCCTACTTAGGTCATGTTAGTCGTTTTTTTCAGACCTTCTGTAGTCTTCTAAAATAAGGTTTGTGGTGAGAATTTTCAGGGTGTTTTTTTTTTCCCTCCGATCGAGAGTAGTTCTGTGTGCTAAGTTTACTCGTGACAGATGGTCGCACTTAGAGCAATTGCTGCCTTTTGGTTGAGATACCTTTTTGGAGGGGTGTGGAGGGAACCTGGTGCATAAATAATATGGAGAATAAAGTGGAAAAAAAAGATGGTTGGTTTTTGTTTAGTGAATGTAAATATCATTAAATAAGGGAGGACAGTAGATATTCTAGACAAAAATGCCTTTTGTTTACCAGTGAAAAAGGAGTTTTTTGTAACATGAGTCATAAATATTAGCCATTTGTGATCTCATTCGAAGTACTTATTTTTTTTTTAAGTCTACAATTGTTGCTGTATTCATTTCTTCTCCAATGTTTAGTACAAGAGTGTCAGTTAACTTGTTTTGTGGATACTTTTTAGTTATATTTGTGTTAGGGTTTTTTGTGTGTGTAATGCATCCCTAGAGATCAAAGTTAGGAGGCGAAGACTGAAATATTTTTTAATTGCTCTCTTTGATCACTTTTGTAGATTAATGAAGATAGAGTTTAAATTTTGAAAAAAACTTCACTTTTTTTTAAGGTGAGAGCGGTTAAGCTATTGCATCCTGTAACTTTGATGGCTTGTTTTTGCCAGTTATCCTAAATGATGACCCTGTGCATAAGAAACTGTATCTTTTTGTTTCTTGTTCTAGTTGTTATCACTATGGTAATCAGTTGCTGTTTCTTGATCCTTAAAGTCATGAAAGGACTTAATAAAATCTCAAACTTACTAGCATTAGGAAATAATTGTCTTTGTGACCACCATTATGTAGAAGGATCATAAAAGATGTTTACAGAGCAACAGAATACTGCTGCTTGTACGAAACACAGGGCTCACGGCGCTTAAATCGGTCATAGAAGGAGCTACAGATGTTAGAGGAGATGTGAACTGAGCAATACGCCGTGGAAGAAATACGGAGGAATTCCTTCCTTTGGAGATGATGGAAGGAGATTAGTATCTCACTTCGGCTCAGCAGCTGGGAGCCCACGGTGCAGATGTAGAAAGGCACATGATGCCAGCAAGATGTGAATGCTTACGGGTGTGTTGTGTATAAGCCTGCTTAGTGGTCATGTTGCGCTCTCAAAAACATTCTCCAAGCTCTTTGTTAAATTTGAGGTGGTGTCCTTCTCTTCACACAGATATGTGGATAGCTTCTCTTTCAGTCCTCTGGAACTCTTTGTATTTGTGTAGTGATTTCCTCTCTGAATCCATTTTCAGCTCCAAATACACCTGGCAAGGCTTGATGTGGTTATAGAGCGGACAATTCATTGTTGTTTTGCTTTGTGTGTTTATGTCTAGCGCCTTCAATATGATTCAGATATTTGGGCCAGTTTTCCTGCCTTTACTTCTATAACGTTTCCTTTCATTTTTAGAGAAGCCCTGCTGCTTTGTAATTAGTTGGATACTTGAAAGGAACAATCAGAAGTAGGTACTTATCTCATAGAGTTTTTCTGGAAAAATTTGTTGGTTCCATATCTTGGGTTTGAACGTGTTTTAAAAAGGTCTCTTCTAAGTATTTTCACCATTTATTTAAATGTTTGTTGCGTGAGTCTGGTACTGCAGGAAGCTAAACTGTGTTACACAGACCTGGAAGCTGATGCTCTTTATTTACATGACTCAAATAGCTAAGGAAGGCAGCAGCAACAATAGAAACTTTATCAATATTGACCTAGAGAAATCTTGAACGTCTTCCTTTATATTTTAACTTCTTACTGGTAAGGTAACTAGTTACTGGCATTGCGGGTTCTAAACACAGACTGTCCGAAATGGCTAAAACTAAGTGAGCAATTGCAGAGGATGAAAGATATTTTATTGTCATGTAACTTCATTCTGATAACACGTTTGGGTTGCAGGTTTTTTTGTGATTTAGATGGGATATGCCAGATTTACTTCCATGGCTGGTCTTCCTGCGATCCATCTTTCTGAGGTGGGTTGTCACAGACTGCATCATCTTGGGCTGTCTTTAATGCTCTTGTGTGCAGGTCCTCTGGGTATTCTTTCCTCTGCAGAGGCGCTTTGGGATTGCTGCCCAGATTTTCTCAGAATGTGCTGATACAAATGTGGTTAGGCAGCCTTGTAGGTGTAGGCTTGCAAACACGGCTGTGATGGCAAAAAAAAGCTGAATAGCTATTTAATAAACCAAACCTTGGGCTGGCAAAAGAAGCTTTAGAGTCAAAAAGGACCTCAGAGCAGTTCAGTTTGTTGATTCTATCTCAATTTTTTTTTCCCCTGAAGAGTTTACTGAAAAATGTTATTAGTTGTATTTTTGTTTTAATGAGTTAGAATCCTGTCTTTCAGGTGCCTGACCCAACTCATCAAATCCATGATCCAAAAAGCGAGCAGCCTCTTTTAGTGTGACTGGATTGGAACTGAACATATGCAGGCAGAGCGCTGATCCCATAGGAATCCCCAGAAAGATTTTGCTGCGTACCTGGTGGATTTGTTAATCTTTGTCAACTTATATTAGTCCCCGAGTTCAGTTCCCTGATCTTACCCGATCATTATGAAAAATAAAAGACACAGGATGTTTCACAGGCTGCCTATGAATAATGCACTTGCTATGTAATTGAGAGTGAAGTGGAAGTGCTTGTAGTTTATCATTGTACTCCAGAAATAAATCTTTAAAGAAAACTGTAACTTCACAGCTCGTTGATATGTATCCTCATTTCCTGAACTGCTTTTCTTCTCCCTCATATAAAACTTGCTAGAATCAATGAAATTTGGAAATGTAAAGCTTTTTTTTTTTCCCTATACGTTTACCTGTCTCTAGTTGGTTTTGTTCATTTTTAATACACCTTTAAAATGCATGTTTGCTTAAGTCCCTATGAGCAGATAAGATGATGACCTAATTTATTTTGCAGTGAAAGTTGTTTTTTGAAAAGTATAGGACGTATTTGTTTGAAATGATTAACCCTAGCTATACCTCTGATCACAGCTGAGTGATTCTTAGTCTTGGGTGAGTAGGAATTTTGGAATTTGTTTTCTAGGTAGAAATAACTTCTCCAGTCACACCACATCATCAGGTCTACAGCAATCCGTATTGTTAGACCACATGAGAGGAGAGAAAAAAAGGAGAAAAAAAGTCATTTACTCTCATTAACTTATTACATAACAAGATCAAGTAGTCTGTTTGCTGACTGACTCACAACCTTTAAATCGAAGGCTAAATACTCTTTGGTTATTAGTTGAAATTACTGAGCTACTGTAGTGAACTACAACTGAGTACTGTTGGAAATGCTGACTGGATTCTAATGACACTTTTACCGTACGTGTCTGCAGCATTTCACTGCTTTATTAGTACACTTAGTATGCTCGCTGGATCTAGCCTTCTCAGCAGAAATTTTTGAGTGCTGCTCTTGTTAGCCAATTTAAATTGTATGGGAGCAAGACATCTTTCGCTTTCCTTGCTGCTGACTGCATAGGAAAGAGCTGTTTTGATGGGTCGGTGACTCACTCTGGAGTATGAGAGAGTTCTAAACTGTTTCTTTTGGGCTGCAGACTCACAGGAGGAAATTATTTTCAAAGTGCATATCTAATAAACCCATTCGTCCTGTTTTTTTTCCCTTTTGTTCTCTTTGTTTTCTCCCTCTCGAGTTGATGTTATCAAGATGTAAGTCACTGAAGAATGAGAATCTTCTGTACTTCAGATTCCTTCTGTCTTTACACCCAGGAAGAAGACAGGAGTTCTGGGGAATGCATGAATGCAGTCCAGCTGATGGCTCTAATTTTTTGAACTGTGGCACTGAACTTTTCTATAGTTGCAGGCAGAAGTTGTATATTTTGGTATGAGTGTGGGTTTTCTTTTTTATTTCTTTTCTTTTTTTCTCTCTTCAAAATTTATCTAGCAAAGTTTACCCTATAGGAAAAGAAAAGCTTTTCCTGATGATGTTTGTAGTTTCAGAAAGTATTGCTGGAAATTCAAAACGTGAACTAGCCCACAAAGTCTGCTTTGCTAACAGACAAATCCAAAGTAAGTAGAAGCTCATAGATGTGAGGAATGAAGTTGAAATAGTCTGTTTTGGTTTCCAGACAATCTTTCCAATTACTTCAGGTTGCAATTGGTTTTCAGTCTGGTTTTGAAGTTCAGATCTCATCTGGAAATTACTGTCTCTCTCTGTGATGACTTTTGATGGCAGTGGTATTGGAATAACTCTCAAATTTGCAGATACGTCAATGTATTTCTGTAACTGTTAAGTAACTTTATAATTAGCACTTTTCTAAATGTGGAAACTCTACTCGCGTAATATAATTTTGCACCTGCTTGGATAAATGGATGCAGATTTTGTGCAGCCTCATGTACTGCTTTACCAGTGAGTATTTTCTGCCTGTGATAAAACAAATTGATATTTATGCTAGTGCATAAACCACAGTTCCACTAGTTTAAGTGATATAATTCACAGCTTCAGCTGAAATGGTAAAATTCTACATGATGACAAAATCTCAGAAAGAAACTTGTATTAGAAGGAAAGTGTATGTTATCTGTGAAGGGTTTTGTTTTTTTTTTTGAGTTCACTGCTAATCTGTTCTGCTCATAGAATGAGCTGGGACAGACTTGTGATGGTCTTTTTAAAAGTCTGTGGTTTGCTAATCCTGTTTTCTTTCAAGCTAACCTGGAATATGCTTTTGACAAAATGGGTATGTCGGGTGAGGGAGGGATTTTTCTAAAGAACCATGTTGTTAGAAAACAAAACTGTTCTCGTGAACATTAATCAGTTATGATGGGAAATTTTTGAAAGATGGTTTTATTCAAATAGGACAACTGTGCTTTCACTCTCTTAGGATGTGAAGTCTGAAGTTGTTCCTAAGTCTGTTCTTTTTCTTGTGCTGATTTGGAAGAGGGAGATGTTTGAAATCATGGGGAAAAAAATTTGAAACACGAACTAGGGACTTCCCAGTCCTGTTCTTAAGCCTATTTTTTGGCTATGTGCTACAGTGACCTATTTTTTTTCCTAATGTGTGAGCATCCAGCAACTCTTGTCAGCATCATTTATCTAAAGATTTTAGAGGTTTAATGTTGTGGTGATTTTTTTTTTTGTTTTGTTTTGTTTGTTTTTATACCAATCAAAATAATGTATTTTTAGAGCTCTTTACAATATAATGAGCTTAGAGCAGTGGACTTTGTTGCTTGCCTGTATTATGTTCTTTTAGAACTTGGCAGCAATTACAACTGAGGCTTTATTTAACACATTCCCATTTCTAGCGGAATTAATTTTAAAGCGTTTCTTATTAGTACTGGGTGCTTTGTCAGTCAGTGGCTGAATGTGCTGCAGAGTTGCAGTGGCTGCTTCTCGTAGCTGGACTATTGTAACATGATGTGGTGGTCAAAGTTTTTGTTGTTTTTTTTTTTTTTAACAGGGTTTGATAAGTAGATTGTTTTCTTAAACAATATAAATGTTGCACTTTTCAGTTCTCTTACATTCTCAACTATGCATATATGAATGTTTTCCAGGCAATATTTTTCAGCTTAATTTAAATATGTTGAACCTTAGTTAATTTTCAGTATTAGGAGAAGTCCACGCATTTAAGGGAAACGGGGAAAGTGAAAGCTCAAGTGACATTTTCCTTCTTGTCCTGCCTGTTTAGTGGTTGCTGACATCTGGAGAAGGTTTGACAGTGTGAGAATGTTACAAAAATACCCAGGTAAAGTGACAACAAGCACCTGATTTCAAATGACAGAGTGAAACCCTCTAAGTCAGTTCCCATCCACTCCAAGCCCTGTTCTACTTGGAAAAGTAACTTAGCAAAAACAGGAAGCAGCTTAATTTCAAAGTTTTAATTAATTTTGCAAACTTGGCAAACCCAATGATTATTGAAAATTCTAGAGCATTTGATATGTTTTAATATGGATTATGCTTATGGGAGAACTCAGTGTGGATTCACCAAGGGGAAATCCTGCTTGACGAAGCTGATGACCTTCTATGAGAGCATAACTGGCTGGCTTAATGAGAGAAGAGCAGTGAATGTCATGTACCTTGACTTTAGCAAGGCTTTTGACATTGTCTCCGCTATCATTCTCATTGAAAAGTTCAGGCAGTGTGGGTTGGACAAGTGGACGATGAGTTCAAGAACTGGCTGAATGACAGAGCCCAGAGGGTGGTGATCAATGGAGCAGAGTCAAGTTGGAGGCCTGTGGCCATGGGGTTCCACAGGGATCGGTTCTGAGGTCAGTCTTGTTCAACATCTTCATCAATGACCTGGATGAGGGGACAGAGTGCAACCTCAGCAAGTTGGCTGAGGACACCAAACTGGGAGGACTGGCTGATTCCCCAGGAGGCTGTGCTACCAGTCAGTGGGATCTCAGCAGGCTTGAGAGTTGGGCAGAGAGGAACCTCATGAGGTTCAACAAGGACAAGTGCAGAGTCCTGCACCTGGGGAGGAAAAACTGCATGCACCAGAATAGGCCGGGGATTGACCTGCTGGAGAGCAGCTCTGCAGACTTGAGAGTCCTGGCTGAGAATAAACTATTATTAATAGTTAGTTAGTTTATTATTAACTATTGTAACTATTATGAGCCAGCAATGTGCCCTTGAGGCCAAGAAGACCAATGGCATCCTGGAAAGCATCAAGAAGAGTGTGTCCAGCAGGTCGAGGGAGGTTCTGCTCTGGTGAGGCCTCATCTGGAGTCCTGTATCCAGTTCTGGGCTCCCCAGCCCAGAGGGACAGGAAACTTCTCATTAGAGTCCAGAGCAGGGCTACCAAGATGATCAGGGAACTGGAGCATCTTATGAAGAAAGACTTTGGGATCTGGGAGTGTTCAGCCTGGAGAAGACTAAGGGGGAATCTCATTAATACTGACAAGGATTTGAAGGGTGGATGTCAAGAGGATGGGGCATTGCTTTTTTTCCTGTAGTGTCCAGGTATAGGACACTATAGGTAATGGACAAAAGCTGGAACACAAAAAGTTCCACTTAAGTTTAAGGAAAAGCTTTACTATAAAGGGTGCCAGAGCCCTGGCACAGGCTGCCCAGGGAGGGTGTGGAGTCTCCTCCTCTGGAGGTTTTCAAAACCCGCCTGGACGCGTTCCTGAGGGACTCGATCTAGGCAGACCTGCTTGAGCAGGAGGGTTGGACTAGGTCATCTTTAGAGGTCCCTTCCAACCTCTACCTTTCTACCAGTCTGTGATTCAAGCCGTGTTCCAAGCATAGACTTGTATTGCAGCGTGCAGCCTGGCAAAACCCTTTTTACACAATCTGTGTAGCTCTCAAATTCTGTTTGTATAATGCCATGCATTGCATCTCTTATTTTTAATTCATACTAAGTGTTGAATGCCAGTATTCTGTAGTACCTCTTGGGCAATGGTTTTGGTTGTTCATTCTAAACATTTGTAGTCTTCTGGCTGACCTTTTAATTCGTTTTGGGAAGCATTGTGAAACGCTGGTATTGTGTGGGATGCCCGATGTAGCGGGGAGACGCTTCCTTTACAAGGGGAAGGATGTGCTGTCCTTGGGGCTTGTAGAGCTGTTGCAAGAGCCCTGTAAAGAGTGCTTGCATTTACATAACTTGAAAAGTTAGACTGTGTGTTAGACAGTGGCAAGCAGCAGCCCTGTAACGTGTGGTTTGCTGAGCCAAATCTCAGTTTTGTTCTATTCTTTCTTCTTGAGCTGAATTAATTTTTTTTTTGTCGTGCCTTGACAAGTGTCAGTGTGGCTGTAGGTGTGCACACAAACAGTTTATGGTAGCATCTTGGCCATGGCAATGCAAATAAAACTCCACATGAGAACTCTGTATGTATCTTCACACAAGAAGAAAGAAAAAAATATCTTTTTAGTTTCTGTGTACAAGCATGGTTTCATTTCATGCTGTGTTTCCAGGTTGGCTTGATAGTATAAAACTCGCACAACTGCAAAAGCTTTTAAAACTTACACAAGGACAATATGAGTCCTGTAATATTTCATTTTAAAATTGCAGTTCCAAGTGCATATTTTGCTGTTTCATTGGTCAGGATGCAGTTTGCAATTGTCCCCCTAGTAACTGGGATTGAAAACCTTAAATCTGACCTCCTGTGGGGACTGATTATCCTACATATGATTTGGTTTTACTTGTTTGTATATCTGCTTGTGGGTAAAAAGTTGCTGGATCATCCCTATGTTGACCTTGAATACTTCAGCTGCACTTGTCTATTACAATGTTTACAATTGGTGGTTCACAAATGCAGCCTAGGGTGAATGCTGTTCTGAGGGTGGGCAAGTGGCATCTGGTAAAACCAGTACCTTTCATTTAGACGTGCTCTTCATTTAGACAGTACTCTGACAGGATGTGGAAACTGATCCTTTTGCTCTTTAAAATGGTCTTGTCGCTGGCTAGATCTCTTTAGAGATACTGTTGTGGACAAGCAATTTTTTCCTATTGAAAATAAAGCACCTTTTTTTGCATCATCCATCTCTGTTTACAAGCTCCAAAATGAACTTACCTTCTGGTACTCTGGAGTGAAGATACAGTCATTTTTGTGTCTGATTCCTTGTGGTGAATTACATTAAAAGGAGTAGAACAGTTGTATTAATGGTCCTGATCTTCAAAACCCACAGCCCTCAAATTCCATTAATATATAAATGGATAAAAATATGCCGAGTGCCTTACATATGTTTTATGAAACTTAAGTATTGTAAAACTATTTATGTCAATTGGCGTGGAGGAAGCACATCTAAAATGTTTTAAGAACTGTATCATTTGAGAGGCATAGAAATAGTGTTAAACTAAGTGAAGACAGTGTCTGAATTTTGTTGTTTGCTTTCTAAAGCTTATCTAGTACTTGCGTTCTAAAGCTTATGTTGTTTATGTAGTGCCTAGTATATTGGGATCTTTTGATAGAGGTCTTGGGTGCTAAATTAGTGCAATTAAGAATGAAGGTTTGTTTGGTGCACACCCTTTCACCATTTTTATGTCATTAGCCTGCCCTGCTTTTTTACAGCATCACCTTGGAAAAATTGCTAGCAAATTGACCTTTATATAGGGAAAAAACAGCTGTCCTGTCTAGATTTGAATTTAACTCGGTTGATTCATTCAGTCATTTGTGGCCACGCAGGAAGCCCCATTCATATGATCACAAAGCCTAATAGCTGTTTGTACAGTGAGATTGATCTGATTACTCTTCTCTGTCTTGTGCTATTTACAGTCTGCTGCCAGTTCACAGAAAGGGAAGAGAATGGCTGCAAAGGAGAAGTTGGAGGCAGTATTGAATGTGGCCCTAAGGGTCCCAAGCATCATGCTGTTGGATGTCTTGTACAGATGGGATGTCAGCTCGTTCTTCCAGCAGATCCAAAGAAGTAGCCTGCACAACAACCCTCTCTTCCAGTACAAGTACTTGGCTCTTAATATGCATTATGTGGGTAAGTGTTAACAATACTCTAGAGAAAACACTTTTTCAGTTTTAAGAATTTGATAATAGCTTGATATTATATCGTTTACAACAAATAGCATCAGTGTATTCATTACACTTTTGCTTAAGGGACTGTTTCTGTTTGCAGGAAAGAAATCCTGTCAATGGTTTTCTTCTGAACTTTGTTATTTGGTCTTGATACATAAGTAAGAGTAAATCTGGTGTCTGGAAACATGATTGATGCCCTGAAAGAGCAGCACAGTGGCTTTGGTTGCTGTCTGGGTGATGGGAAAGCTGCTGTGCAATGCTGTGTGACAAGAAGTGTTGTAACTTACATTATTGGCATTAACCAAAAGACTAGGGAAGAGATTGTGTAGTTTGAACTGTGACCACAGCACCAGAAGGCTGCCTTTCATCACTGCTTGGATATAGCTCTTCAGTTTACAACCTTATGAACTGTATATATGCTGTGAGTAGGTAACAAGTCCTTATGTTGCAGATAAATGGACAAAATTACTAACGCAGCTCAGGGAGCTTAGGTTTGAACCTTGGCCTGCAAGTCTAGCTCTGGAATGCTCATTGTCTCTTTTTAGGAGATGAAAGGATTGATGTTCTGAACCTGCTTGTCAGGCAGGTATGTGATTCATCTGGTGACTGCACATGGGGTTAATTAGGGATTGGATACAGACTTTTGAGGGTGATAGAAAGTGTTGATCTGCCCGAGTACTGCCTAGCTTGGAGAGAAAGGGCTAGCACGCAATTTCCCCACTTTCCAGTGTTTCTTCCTTCTAGATGGCTTTGGACGATAAAGATGTACTGCAATGAGCTAAGGGAAACACCTTTTAGTTGAGTAGTTAGAGGACTGTGGTTTTGCTGAAGTAGCACATCCAGGTTTTTGATCCTGACTGCTTAAGTGTTGGTATGAGACTTTTTAATCTATTAAATATCTATTGTCTGGAAATTACTTACTGCCATTAAAAACACATACCTTTCTTTGTAATGGCTCCACTGTACTTGTGCTGGAATAGCAATATGCTTTTAGTGCAAAAAGCTGGTGTTAACGCTTTTATGCCCTTTTCATATGTTTGTGGAGAAAGTACTCATTCGTTGCTGGCGAATGTGACAAAGGATTGTGGTGGCATGTAACTGCAGCTGGCTTTCTCATGTATGCACACCTTTTAGGAATTAGTTCATTAGATCAGTTGACAGAGCTAACAGCTGTGCAGTAGGCTATCAGGATGTCAGTAAGTAATTTCCAGCTGTGATACAACTCTTCTTTACAGTCATTTGATAACCTTGTCCTCACTTCAGCATGTTGAGATACCCATCCCCTCTATATGTATAGATTGATGTATTGTTACCAAAGTATTTCTGACCAGGATGCTGTTTTAATACCTAAACCAGTGGATTTGGACTTTGTGCTCCTCATACATACAGTGTTTTTGTGCTGGTGTACGGTCACTCGGCAGTTCTTCTGCTTCTTGTTTTTACAGCTTTGAGCACCTATGCTTTTATTCTTCCAAGGTAGTTTACTCTTTCAAGGTATGCTTCTAAATTATGAAACAAGTTCCTTGTTTTAAGATTTTCAGACAGTTTTCAGTGACAGAACTTTGCTAGTACTTTTCAAATAAAGTTGATTTGTTTAAATTCTTTGCTTGTTGGGTACTTTTTAAACTGCGTCAGAGTAAGTCTGGAATAAATGAATTTACGTGCCTACACAAGATTTTCCATAGACTTAATTGTATCAGTTTACAGTAGAACCGTAATTAAAATGACCTATCAAAATATATAAATCAGATTTCTAAGGAAAACAAAGTATCTTTCCACTAGTTTGAGAAATTCAGCTTCTTTGAAGATATGCTGGGAGAAAATAACTGCCAATGTGTGATTTAAATAACAGCTTACTGTGGAAATGTTTCAGCGTGCTAATCGGTTTTATTTAGGAAAGAAATTCTCTGTTCATATTTGCAGTTAGGAAATGCTGTATCAGCAAATGCTGTGACTGCTCTGCAACATCGAACAATGGCTGAATGTCACACAGGCAGCATGAGGTATCGTAGAAGTGCTTAAGAAATCAGGTGCATCTATCTCAGGGACATGCTCAAAGAGTCATATAACTAGAGAGCCATAAAAATCAATAAACTCTACCAATCTAGATGTTGTGAACCTTTTCCTAGCAAAGAAGAAGCCAGAGCTGGAAATTTGGGTTACTGGGATGATCTTTTCTGTTATTTCCATCCATGTGATTTAAAGTTTGAAAAGACAAGTGTTTTTGATTAAGTGATGTATGTTAACAGTGTGATTCATGTTCCAGTTAGTAGTACTGGGAATACAGTAAAAGCCTCTAGGATTCAATTTGTCCATTGATACAGCTTTTCCTTTCATATCTTTCCATGAAACAGCCCTTATCTGCTTTCATGAAGGAAAATACTCAGTCCTGATAACCACTCAACCACAAGTTCAGCTGCATGAAATTTATCTAAATATGCATAAAGCGAAGCAAACAGATGAGTTTACACTGACTAATTCTAATCAGAAATGTAACAGATTAATTTCATAGAGAAAAACTTAAAAAGTAATTTTGTTTACAAGCTTTATCTGCCAAATGGTGTTGTGATTACTGTTGTGGTAGGTGTAAAGGCCTGTGAATGGCCTGCATTAGTGTTCAACGTTCACTTTTAGCTCACGTGTATCAAGTTCATGTTGGTTTATTTCATAATACTGTTTTTCTTTATATGAATTATCCTCTAAAATCACCATTTAAACTATTCTTTGCTTCTGAGAACATCCCCAGGTCTGTCAAGTGTGCTTAAAAAGTCAAACATTGAACTTCAGTTAAGCAATAATTCAGGAGTGTCTCTGGCTGAAAAACTTTGCTTCTCTATGTGCAGGAATTCAGACTTGATGGTCTGACTTGATGGTCACGATGTCACTTCAAGCTTAAAACTTGATAGATTCCACCCATTATCTTTATGGATGTACTTTATTTTACAGGACATTTGTCACGTAATTTTTTTGAAAACTTAATATAAAATTACTAGATGGAATAAAAAGGAGTTCACCTGTGGTCTCGACTTCAGTATTTTTTTAGTTTGTCATACCTACTGGTTATCTGTAGAAACAGACAATAATTGGATAAGATGGAGTTGCAACCCAGGTTACAGTTACACATTACACTAGGGATACTCAACTAGAAATTAAATTAAAAATAGTAAAATTTTTTTTGCCCTCTCTAAGGACTCACATAGAAGGTTTGGTGCTGTAGTTTGTCTCTTTCATGCCATCTGTTTAAATACAATGAAGTATACATATGCAGGGTTTTTTTATTTTAAGAGTATTGAAAAATCTGGAATTATATGCCTTACTTACAAATGTGACCTGTGAAGGAAAGTGCATTCTGTAATTCTTTTTTGAGTGTTTAGGAGTATCTAGTTAGTAGATGCTACTGTCCCAGGACTCTTTCCCAAATACTCCCAAGTCATCCTATTTAATATTTTTCCTCACTTATCCAGACAGTCTGGTTGAAAGTAGCATGTGATAAATTAGTGAGCAATGTGCTGTATTACTAGATGTAATTCTGACTGGTGATATGCTGTCTGTTACCAGGTAGAAGGATCTGGGGGAAAAACAAGCTTAGAAACCAAACCAACATGTTTTATTCCCAACTGGTACAGGTATGGTTTCAGGATGATGTCATAACAATAATTTTCTGTAAATTCAAAATAGCCTCTCTTTCAAGAAAGATCTGTGCTAACTAGAATGGCTTTTATCTCGGAGCTCTATGTAGGGTAGATGAGCACGCTGCTACTGCCAGACTTCAGTGTTTTCTTCTGCACTGTAGAGCAGCTCTGAGAAAGCAGTCACTTCTTTTTTCATTCCTTTGATGAAGAAGGTGGAAACAGTTGAACCCACGTAATTTCCTCCGATGAAGGGCAAAGCAATGCTATTTGTGCAAACTGGTAAATATTCTGAGCTAGATGGAAAGAGTAGAGTCATGAACTTAACCTGTAATGATAGGCTTGGAATTTAAGTCACCGTCATGCTAGAGCTACAGAATGGCACTAAATACGTAGTGTTTTCTTACCCAAGAACAAAAATAAGAGCACTTTGCTATTGTAAACTATATTATTTGTTGTCACAAAAATGAAATTCTCAAGGAGAAAGTAAAGAAACTATTTAAATAATTGGAAGAGGTGGAAGGTGTGTCATATTTCACCACGCCGTTTATAATCACAGTTTCTTGAACTGTGTGGTTAATACCTTAATCGCTTGTCACATCACTTACAAGGTGTGAACTACTTATTATGAATGCTGCCTTTAAAAAGGGAGCTGGAGGGAGGAGAAACCTTCTGAACTTACGAACTTTTTGCTGGTGTGTATTTACTGATTGCCCTTTACTTTGATCTGCTCGCTTTTCTTAAAGCTCTTGTGCGTTAATTAGAAGATCTTTTATTTGGATTGCTTTTTTTTGTGGTGCCTTTTCTCTGGAGAGGAAGGTTGTACTCTGGTACAAACACAGTAAGAAGTGCCACGTGGACCTTCAGTGTGAGCAGAAAGAAACAATCAGTACACTCTAGTAACAAATTTCCCAAAACTGAGCGAAGAGGCTGCGTGACTAAGTGTGTAAATGCAGTTAATGCATACAAAGATCAGGTGCTGCTCAGGTTCAACATCTCTGGGTTTGCTGTCCAATGTCTTTGATCTCCCTTCTGCCATCAGCATTTAGATAAAAGGGTAGTAGAACTATTTTCTGAGTGTTACTATTTCAGAATGTAGGTATTTTTAACTAAGTGCAAATTTTATGACGTGGATTGGGTCCTTAAAATAATTACTAGCTATGTCTTCATGTTCCCTTTTTGGATAAAATGCAGTATATGCTGCAGTAGGTAGACAGAGAAGAGAGTAGAGTATGCCATGCTCAAAACATTGCATACATTTTTCTTTCTCTTTCCAACTCTAGAGACTGATGACGATGATTGAAATACTGCTTCCTTATTGTTGTGGGCTTTTATTAAGCAGCCTTTTCAGCATATGGATGTGTTTGGGTAACTTTTCAGTGTAAAGCTGATATTTCTTGTTGACAAACTATGTCACTTAAGAAGAAAAAAAACAAACAAAAACAACCCAACCAAACAAAAACCCCAATAGCAGCTTGCTTGAAAGGAGACACTTCAAACTTTGAGGTTCAGTTGACTCCAAATACCAGTCTAGTCACAATGTGGCAATTTGTGTTCATCGTTTAGAATACACTGTGACTATATTTTTGTGGGTCTACTTCTGTATTCTTTTACAGTACTCTTCAGGTTCTCTGGTGGTTGTAATCAGTCCCAGAATTCTGATTATTATGTATGCTATGTGGTAGAAACAGCCTTTGAATCATACAAAAGAACTGGAATTTAAAGTCCATTTTATTTGTTCAGGCAATAGTGCAGATCTCAGTTCTTGGATTATTTATACTTAGAGTACCCAATCTGTTATGCATTAGAAAATTCAAGAAACAGCTGTTAAAACCGATGGCAATACCCCAGTAATGAGTAAATTGTTTTGTTGGCCTTATTTTCACTAAGATGTGCAAATGTTGATAACAGGATTTCTGATCTCTGTTTATAGTTGCACTGTGCCCTGTCTGGGTAAATACTAATTTCATTGTATGCAATTATGTTTAGATGTGTGTGTTCTTAGTTTTTTCAACATTTTCCAAGTGGCAAAATACTTGCCACTTTAGTTCAAAGTCCTGTACTATGATGCCTTTATGTTTTGTCCAGATAGTTGTCTGAATAAACTGAAATGCAAGCAGTCAGTGATTAGGCTGAAATGAAATGACCAACTCGATAATGCACTGATTCTGCATTGAGTCAGGAGAGACAGAAGTTTTGATGGTATTCTGTGAGAAATCAGGCCCCTCCTGCTCATTTACTTGTACAATCCAGGCAACAGTGCTATGACTTTCTGGTACTCCAAGAGATAGTGTGGTTTTATTGAGAAATGTTAAGAACTTTTTCATGTGCAAAGTTCTCATTTTTAGACTAAACCTGCAGGAAACTTTTGAGTAACAATGTGACGTGGACACAAGGGATCTGTAATCATGCAAATGAGCACTAAAATGTTTCATAAAGAGGATGGGTTGCAACTTTTATCACGCTCCAGAAGCCTCTGTTGCATGCAGAGTGTCAGTAAAATTCAGACACTTGAGTTGGCAAAGAGGTACTGTGGGGTGAGAGAAGCTGTGAAACACCTTGGTGGTACACAAATAGAGGATTGCTGAAAGGCAGTCTGTGAGCTGCTGCTTACTGTAACAATGAGCATTGCACAGTGAGAGGTTTTCATCTAGCTGAATCAACAAGTTGTAAATGAAATCATGAGCTAGTTAATACATATGCTCTTGTCTAGCACTGTTTAACTTAGCTTTTCTGCTTATATGCTTAATGCACAGTGTATTTTCTTCAGTGAGGCTTAAACTTCTACTGCCTCTTATGCAAGAGAGTACAAGTTCTCTGCTACTGAGAGGTGGGTTTGTGTATCTCTAAGGTTGGCAGAATGGATTTTCTGTAGTGCCCCTTAGAGCCGGAAGCATGAGGGTGCAATTCTGTTTCTAGGTGGCCTACACTACTATTTATTCTCTCTTGTCTTTATCTTTTTTTTTTTTTTTTTTAAATAATGGTTTCTTTATCGGGGCAGGAATTGCTACTTACACTTAAAAGTCCCAGGAGTGACAACAGCATGCACAGCCTAAACCAAGGAAGTAAAGATCTCTCTGCAAACATAGAGCTCAGAAAGCTTTGAATGAAAGTGGACATTAATTACTGATAACCCATATCTTAAGATCACCCAGTAAGGTGACTGTTTCTCAAACTGTAAATCCTTGTGTACGTAGAATCTCTCCAAAGGGATGTATGTTCTCAACTTGTTTTCTCCTAACGGAGGAAGTGCAAATGTAAACAGAATGTAGTGATTTAGATGAGAAAGCTGCTGTGAGAAATTTCATTTCCTGGTCCTTTTGTTTTGAAGTAGAATCTCGTTTATGTCATACACTAATTACATCATTTGTCTGGCTAAGAACAAAGGGAATAGAATATTGCTGCTAGTATGTCTGAGTTTGAGCTTCTCGCCTTTTTGTTCTGCAGTGAGACAGTTTGGTAATGAATTATTTGCTTTTGTTTGTCAGAAGCATTGTCGATAAAAATGAGGTTGGTACTACTTTGGGAAAAGGGCCTCTGCAGCAAAAATGCAAATATTGCAGTATGAAGTGTGTGGAAATCTCTCTCTTATCAAGTCACAGGAGGGAATTGTAAATAAGAGTGAAAGGGAACTACTTCAAATGTCTCTTGGTCTCTCCCTCTTCAAAATCTAATGATTAGAGCAATCGACTGCTTCAAAGTGAACGTGTAAATTCCAGCTCAAACTCATGAGCAGTGGAGTTCATTGCTTAAGCTTCTGCAGTAACCTTGGCTGTCTTGTACTTCTTACCTGTGCAGTGTTGTAAGCATCTGTGCTGTTCAGAAGCCCTCTGTTTAAAAGGCATAGATGTGATATTAGACTTCTCATCTTTGTATTTGGACATTAATTTTGCTCCTTTAATGTATCCTGCCATATTTTAGTTAATGTTGTGTTTACATAGAGAAGAATGAACTCAAATCACTTCTGAAATACTCCTGTGTAACATGGCTGTATTGGAGTGCAGTTACTGCCCTCTAAAATACCTTCCTTCTACAGAAATTATCCTAGCACTGCTCAAGTACATCATCGTGTGGCCAAGGAGCAGACTTTCATGTGATAGAATAAGGTAAAGAAGATGAGAGAGCTTAAATGCAGATACAGTAAACAGGTATTCTTAGACTATTTATAGAGGAATAAGAGGCTGCATAATACACTCCATTTAGTTCTCCACCTGAAGATGAGTCACTTGCTACAATGAGAAGGAAGGGTTTAGAGATGTTTTACTGAAGTGCTGGAATGATACATGGTCATGCCACGTGGGTTATTCTGCAGAGAGAATTGTCCCTAACTAAGCAATCAAGGGCAGGTGGTAAATACACCAGACATGAGGTGTTAAGAATGTCTGCAGATAGTGTGAGAACTGCTGGAGCTGGCAAACTACTGAAATGTCTTCTTGGAGATTTTGCTCAGGAGTTCCTGCCCTTGTCATTTGTGTGTTTGGTAAGAGGAAGAGAAGATGAATGCCATAAAATGCAGGTGTCTGCTAAGAAAACTGGTGGTGTAGAATATTGGATGTGTTGTATTACTCTGTATGAAACAGTTGTAGAAAGAAACTCTTACAGTGCTGGGTTTTCAGGCCCCTTTAAAAAAAAAAAACAAAAAAAACATAGAATGGTTTGTTTTGGAAGGGATCTTTAAAGGTCATCTAGTCCAGCACCTCTGCAGTGAGCAGGGACATCTTCAACTAGACCAGAGACTTGTTCATCCTGAGCTTGAACATTTTCAGGGATGGGGCATCTTAGAACTTCTCTGGGCAATCTGTGAAAGTGTTTCACCATCCTCATTGTAAAAAAAAAAAAAAATCTTCCTTATGCCTACTTTGAGTCTGCCTTAAAGCCATTTCTCCTTGTCCTGTTGCTACTGACCCTGTTAAACAGTCTGTCGCCTTGAAGTACAGAAAGGCTGCAATAAGGTCTTCCAGGAGGAGCCTTCTTTTCTCCAGGCTGAACATTTGTAACTCTCCCAGTCTTTCCTCACAGGAGAGATGTTCCAGCTCTCTGACCATTTTTCTAAATAATCAAATGGATACTGTACAGAAATTAGTGATGATGATTTGTATGATATTTCATTTTAATTAAAGAGACTATAAATTATTTCAGCTTTTGAAAAGACACCATCCTCAGACAAATGTGTAACTTGACACATACACTTTATACAAGTATTTGAAATACTCTATTTGTAAATTGCATATTTGTATTTTCAAAAAGGTAGACAAACAGGCAGAATTTGTCCTCAGTCATATATCTATTGTATCTGAATTGATCTTTGCTTGGCACCCTGTGAGTCTAACACCTTTTCTAGGAGCTTGTAGAAAGTTACCTGCTTGAACACCTAACTCTCGGTAGAGATATCAAATAACCTTGAAATACTTCCAGATAAATACTGATTGAAATTGTATCTTTTTCAACTGTTGGAACATAACTGCGTGTCCAAGTTGTTTTATACTAGCTGATTGTCTCACTACTTATGAGTATTTAATCCAGAGCTACCTTATTTTCTCAAGTATTTTTAAAAAGCTCAAAGTGCAGGTTAACGATTAAAAAGGCTGAGCTTATTGTGCTGAGTAGATGGATGGAACTTCAAATGTAACATGACTAGTATAGCTGTGAGTGTCAGGATAAGTTCTTCTATACTGTTTTTTTCTTAGCTGCAGGGAACTTATTAGCTGTTGTTGGTTTTTTTTTTTTCCTAAATGGATTTCAGTGCCAGACACTTAAGCTGACCTTCATTCAGAAAGAGCAGAGTGTGCTGCATTGTGGTTGAGAGCTTGGAAATAAAGATTAGTAAAGGTACCACGTGCTAGGTTTTTGACCTGCAGTCTGCCTGGGGAAGAGGATAGGTATGTACCACCCAGTTGTGAAGTGGACCTCAAAGTACCTTAATGAGAGCAAGTATGAATAAAAGGAGCAATGTTCTGCTTATTGGAGAGGCTGCTGAGTAGCCAAGTTATGGTCTTGAAGAGTACAGCTGTAACTGTATCAGGGTTTTTTCCACAGCCTTACTAAATGCTAACAAGAAGTGAAGGAGCTGCTAGTGTAAATGCCCACAAATCCTAGGCTGTGCCCGATCTTGTTTTATTCAACACAGATAGCTTCAATGTGCTTTAATATTAAAACAGCTCATTTGTCCTCTGTCTCAAATTATGGGCATGCAAAGTGTCTTTAAACCATGAAGATGCAGTGGAAGAATTACAATGTGTAATGCTAATCAGCACGGAAATGTTCTGATTGTCCTTTGCGTAAAAAAGTATTCTTTACATCAGTTGAGTTTGGTGATGGATTGGATTTTTTCCCCTGCCACGCTGGTACTTGCTTTCACTTGGAAGGAGGGAGAGACCTGGGCTTGTTTTCCCTTTCTTGCACAGGTTATGTTAATTAAGTCTTGTTAAAATACTGTGTACCAAGTCCGCTACCTGACATCTAGATGTGATCTTAATGAAGCTGGTAGAGCTATTTCTGTTCATGGAGAGGGGAAGAGAAAGTGGCATTTTTTGGATGTGCTTTGTGTTTTGATGAGAGGAAAATGCAGGTACATGAATTTTAAAACCAAATGAAAACAAATATGATTAATAATATCTGAATAACTTGATTGTTAATTCCTATTTTAAGAAATTTGGGGTTAGGTGGTATTTTTTTTTTTTTTAAATGTTAACCTCTGCCCTTTATTACAGGTTACATCTTAAGTGTTGTGCTTCTAACTCTACCAAGGCAACACCTGGTTCAACTTTACCTGTACTTTTTGACTGCACTGCTGCTTTATGCTGGGCACCAAATTTCCAGGTAAGAATAAATTAATTAATTTTGCTAGCTTGGTTTGGGAAATGGAAGAATAACTGGTATTTTGTTACTATCTTACATAAATAAAGTAGATCTAGTTTTGTGAAGGTCTTTTTTGCATGTGAGACATTCACATATATCTTGGTGTTCGTTGTCTTGAAAAAGTTTATGGAATGAAATACGCAGTCCAGTAGTTCTGGTGTATTTTCATTGACTTGAAGGGAATTTCAGGCTGTGTTTCTGTGCAGTGTAATGTCCACTAATCCAAGCAGAGAAGATGCTCACCACAAGACTAAATGTAGCCTCTGACCTGAGTTCCTCAGTGGCTTGACTAACAGGTTTTCTACACTGGAGCATTTTACAAAGCAGACACGGTGTTAACTTTTAGTTTCCTGGACACTAGGATGAGAGTGCAAATAGGGATAGGAAAGGTGGTAAAAATGAAGTAATAGTGGAATGTATTCTTAAATGTAATCTATTTTACAAAGGTGTTTTGGATGCAGAGCAAGAGGCTGGAGAACACTGAGTCAGGCAAGACAAAGTCAACCACCCTTCTTTGTCTTGCAACTAGATCTGTTGAAAGCCAGTGTAAACTCTCATCCTGACAAGATGTTTAAATGAGAATCAAAGAGCCATCACACTAATGGTTTTTCTTGGGAAGTTTTGAAACTGTGGACTTGAGCCTGACTTATTTTGGTGCCTGCTGATGGAAAACATTTGAAAATGTGCTGTTGATTGATTGAAGCGATAGGTTGGTTATTTCCGCATCAAAATTACTGCTCCCAAGCATTTGCTGGACTATCTCTTACTGGGTATGTTGCAGTTCAGGGGAATGTTAATGAAGGTTTTGTGGTGACTTGACATGTCGCTATTGTGGCTGTCAGAGTTGCAGTTAATGATTTCCTGAATGGATGAGGGTGCAAGAGGGAAATTACGGCCTCTTATTTCCTGGGTAGGAAGGAAAGAGGGTATTTTTATCATCCTCAGGGGAGTCCTGAGCTTTTATAGGTACAGTTTGTGGACGGTTCCTCACATGGTTGAAAGCTCACTTATTAGAAAAAGTGACCTAAACATTATTTAAGAAGTTGTGGTAAAATAAACCCAGTAACAAATACCTGTCAGAGACAGGGCTTCAGTCCAGAACATTTACAGCTGAAGATCTTTATGTTGTGGGTCTTTTAAGTGGTACAGATTTTGGTTGATATATTAAAGGATAGGACTGTGGTTGATTTTAGTATCTTCTTTGCATTTCTCTGCAATGTGAATTGTGACTTGCTTTGTGAGGTTTCAGACTTTGCATGCTTCATTAAAACACATTAAATAACAACTGCTTGGACTTACCAGTGTATTCGTACTCAGCTTGCTCCAGTTGATGCTTCTAGAGTTAATAAAGACTCTTAATTAAATCTTGCAACTGGCACAAAAAAAAAAAAGTTTAATTAAGAGATGTCATGGATTCAAATAGTCCATCAGTATTCCCTGGCTATTTTGCAAAGCAAATGCAATTGCTAACACTTCTGAGTGAGCTTACCTGTTCCCAGACAGGGTTAGGAAGGAGACACTGTGCAAGGGGTTCTCAGCAGCAGCCTTTGTATAATGTGGGGAGTGACACAGTAGATTTTCAAAAGAATTTTTAAATCTCAGTAGTTTTCCTACTGAAAATAGTAAAGTGTAACACACAAATACAATATTGGTGAAACGGTTCTTTTCCTTGCCAAAGTCGTCCCATTTCAGCTGTTTGTATTTAGCAGACTGATTGTAACAAGGCCTACAGTAGTCACATGTGCAAACTGTTCCTGAGTGGTTTTTGTTGCTAATTCTGCTTAGAGCTGAAAACTTCCAGTGAGTTGCTTGTGTGCACTACCAGTTGCGATGCTATTTAAGACAGATGAAGAGGTCTCATATTGAGGCCAGTTTGGCTAATTCAAATTATAGAACAGGACAAGAATCAGCTGGCACTTGTGACTCTGCAGTGTCCTGGAAATTCTGAGCTGTTGAAAGACTTCAGCTTTCTGTGCTTTTTTTCCACCCCAGAAATAGCTTGCGGTTCAGCTGCAAGTCTGGGAATGAGATGATGTGAATTTTATAGTTAAACTTTGACTCCAGACTTGGAGGTCTATGTGACCTTGACAAGTCACCTAATTTCTCAAATGTTTGTTTGCAAGACTGAGAATTACCTTAATGTGTAAAGATTGATTAGCTAATGTCTGTAAACACTTGGAGAGTTCAAGAAGATGCTACATTTGTATGAAGCGTGTTAACCTGGCAATTTGGGTGGAGATAATACACCATCTGTTCATGGAAAAAAGAAGTTAGCTTTAAAAATCCAAAATCCTGCTGCTCCTGACAAGGAAAATGGATGCTGGTTTTATTTTTTATGTAGCTTTACAAATGTCTTGCTTCAAAGGATCACATTTCTTTTCTCCATTTCTAGCAATAAAACTTGGGAAGATAAATGATGCAATTTCAGAGAAAAGAAATGATGCAATTAAACACACTGTTAACGCTAAAAAATAGAACCTACCTCATTTCATATTTTGCAGCTTTGTTATGATTGTATTCCATGTGTTGAGCCTTGCAGAGCTTAGAGTGAGAAGATGGAGGGGGGAGCAAGAGACTGAATTCTTTGTTATGGATAATCTTAAAACACACCTGGTTTTAAGTTTGTAGGCATTTGAAAGCTATGAGTGTTTGATGTTGAGAGCGCAGATTAATCAGCCAAAGTAAATGTCAGCAATATGAGTCAATTAGGTCAGATAACCACTGGGCCTGATTTTTTAATAACAGAAGACCTTTCTGCACTTTCAGTAACAAAGAGCAACGTTAGTCATGACTGTCAGTGAGTCCATGTTAACAGTCCAGCAGTTCGATTAAATGAGGCTGGGAATGCATCTACAGAACGAGCAGCGGGCAATCTCATCTAAGCTTTCTTATTTCCTAATTTTATAAAGTAATAACGTAGTTTCAGTCATTCCATTAGCTAGTAAATAATGATTTTAGCATTCTTGTTTTCTTACAGTACTGCAGTAAAGTGAACAATTCCCAAATGTAAAATCTGCAGCTTAATACAGCTTTAATTGATCAAAATTGAGTGCAGGCACTTGCTCTTCTCAGCATCTTGTATGGCACTGCAGCTGTTCAAGGCATCTTCTGGTTAGTGTCTGTGCCAAAAGATCCTTGTGTTTGTACTGGTAATAAGAGAATAATTGCTTTGACTTTCCTTATTCAGACATGATCTACAAATATTGTTTAAAAAATGTAGGAGATCTTAAAAGATTGCTTCTTAAAGCTAGTAGTCCTACAACTCAATGAGAGTTACTGAAAGAATTAAGCCAAATACAGGCCTCTGTTCAGATGACTGAATTAGGTAGGCAATGGCAAGAAGTGTTAGCAAGAGCATTTTCCTAGTGTTGCAGAAGCAACTGTAAATGCACCATCTTTGCCATGTCTTGGCTAAGTTGTGTAAGGTCATCTTGCTCCAGTTAGTATCTTGCATGATTTTGTAACCCGTTTCCTAATAGAGAAGAAACCTGATGTCTTCACTGGTTTCCTTCTAGCAGTTTAGAAATAGCTGGTGTTTTCACACTAAGTTTGAGGACAGAGAGTGATATTGCTAATACAAAAAGCCATCTTCAGCATGTTGTGATTGGTTTTTGGTTTGGATTATCTTGCTTGTGTTGATAATGCTCTCAGAAAATGCTCTCTGCAGGTTCACACAAAATAAATGTAAATAACCCAAATCACCCCAACTTTGTCCCAAAGATTGCATCTGTTTGTATGTTAGGAGGTGGGAAAACCCCTTGTGTTTAGCTATACTTTGACATCAAGAGGAAAAGTTCTATCTATAATCAGCCGTCTTGGGTGCCTTTTCTAGCCTCATGTGTTTTTAATTGTAGGTTACAGTTTAAGAACCCATTTCAACATACCTCACGTACACCAGGACACTTGAATAGCTGCAGTGAGTAGGCAGGATTGTCAGCTATGAAGAACAGCCTTTGAAGTGTTTGTTTTAGTACTTTGAGATTTATGCCTTGAATTCCAGAGGTTTTTTTCTTTTTATTTTTTTTTTGCTAGTGAAGATGTGAATACCTCAGCTAATACTAGAAGAAGGGTCTGTTTCCACATTTCTGGGGAGAAGCGAATGCTTCCAGTAGCACCGAGTTACATATTTTTCTGCACTGAAATAAAAAGAGCAATTCTTGTATTGGTTGTGGTTTCCGCTCCTGTTTGCCTTGCTTTGACTGCGTCTGTTCTCAGGAAGTGTGACTTGCCTCACTGATATAAATAAATATGTAATAAAGTGCCATGCCCCTGCAGCAAACAGATTTCTGCTAGCTGCACACAGGGTCAGATCGAGTATGTCTGTCTGGCATTCCTGGGATGTGATGCAGCTACAGATGAATGACTGGGCAGTATCAGCCAGATAGGAGCATTGGCTTTAGCTGTGCTGCTGTTGGCAGAGTTGGTAGTATTGTAACAAAGGTGAAGCAGCAGTTGTTTTGGGAATGGAGAAGAAAGGGTCACAGGGCAAGGCAGAAAAAGAGGCTGGAGATCTGGATATAAAGATTCATGTCTATTGCTGGCTGTGTCATGGCAGAGGATTAAGGAGTCACTGCAGAATTATCTGTGCTGTTCCAGGATTGTCTTCTGAAAGTGCAAACTGCTTGCTCTTAGTCAAAAGTTAATATTTGAGTTCTGTTGCTGTTACATATGTCACATACAGCAGAAAATTATCCAGTCTTCTCAGGATCTCATACCTTTTTCTCGGTTGTCTGGGCCCACCCTCCTAGCCAACATTTTCTGAGAGAAATTACAAATAACCTGCCATATTTTCTGACTGTCACACCATGTCTGTCAATAGGGATCTTATCAGTTTGAAGATATCAAGTTATTCCCCAGATTTCCCAGGATAAACTTCTAAATTGTGTTGGATAAAAGGATTATGAAGCAGCTCTATTCCTGACTCTAGCCCATGACTGTCACTTTTCCTCCGTATAGCTATCTTTTTAATTCAATGCAAACAGATTGTTAAGTGCAAAATACTGCAAGCATTACATTGGAAGACCTCTCTGTCAAGCTCTCAGATTTACTTTTTTTTTTCCCCTCATGAAGCTGGTAGAAAAATTAATTATTACTAGGAAGAATAAAACTTAATAAGGATATTTAAAAATGGAATGGTGCTTAAGAGGCTTTGTCAATAAGCAGTTTGAGGCCACGCTCTGAAGAACACCTTGGGTGTCCCAAAGGATTTTTTTCAGCCATGCCAGTGAGTCTAATTACAGATAATACTACTTTTGCTTAAGTCACGCCTCAGTTAGATCCTTACATCAGTGAGGCTGCTGTTACAGTAGTTAATAGTGTTAATATTGCTTTTTGTAATTTAGTTAATTGACTGTGATGTACACTGAAGTTATGTATGTGTGGAATGAATAAATTGCTTCTTGTCTGATCAGATGGATCTTAATAATTTCTGGGTTTCTTTATTTAGGGATTATGTCAGGAGCGAATTGGAATCAGGATATGAAGGGCCAATGTACTTGGAACCTCTCTCTATGAATCGTTTCATGACAGCTTTAGTAGGTAAGTGCTTTAAATATTTGTGATGCAGGACAGACCTCTGCCTAATTCCGTTTATTGAAACCTATGCATGTTTTACCTCTTGGTTTCAAATCTCTGTCACTTTCAGTTGCTGTGTTTCTCATAAATATGCAAGAGGCATGGGAGGCTGGGTATATCCTGCCAGGCATTTCCTGTGCCACTGCTTTACCAGTACTTCCCTACTTGCAGCTTTGAAGTATTTTCTAGGTCTGTTTGTTGTGCTGTGTTCCTGTGTTCTTCTTGGACTCGCAATGTGATTCAGAAGTATTGGGCTGACTATATAAGTTTTTAGGATGAAAGTACTGTAGAAATTTCAGTAGTTGTGGGTGTTTGTAGTGCTTTTGTTGGTGAAAGTGTTGTACAAGTATTTATTCTTTATTGGCCTTACAGGTGAACGCTGGCATTCTCTTACAAAAAAAACCTGGTGAAATAGATTTGTGTGTGATAGGCTACATTTTTTTTTTTTTAATGGGGTCCCATGTAGTTTTGAATGCTACTTTAGTTGTGTGAATAATGAGGGAGATGACTTCTACCTGAAAATCTCAAATGAATCCTGAAGAAATGGACTTTCTAGACTGTTCCCTTTGAACTTTGACAGTAAGAGAGTAAATGCAGCGTTGAAGTTGCTGTGCCATACAGTATGTTCTGCTGAGTGAGAGGGTATTGGAATACACACACACCCCATGTGTATTTTAAAACTAAGCCTGAGACAAGCTTGGAAGAAAAATCTTCTGTAATTCCTTTCACTAAGATCTATGGTTTTCATTAGATTATTGACAGATTTAGTCAACCATCTACTGTTGGCAAAACTCATCTGCTTTCTGTTTATTTGCAGCTGCTACTGGCAGATACAAATGAGTTTACTTTTTACAGTATGTTAGGTCTACCAGAGTATATACATCTCCTGTTTGCCTGCATCCTTACTTTCAAAAGTGGCATCTGTTGTTGCTTTTAATGTTTTTTGTGTTTGTGGGGTTATTTATATTAGAAAAACATTGGTGTTTTTCAAGGAAAGATCTTCTTTGGATACTATTTGTTCTCTCTTCTGAATTTCTAGATGTATATTTTACTGTTTTGTCAAATGACAACTAAAGCCTTTAGTGTGTTTCTATGGGAAGATGTTTGTATTTAGTCCTTTGAATCTCTTTTGGGTGCAGTTCAGGATCTCATAATCACGTGAAGTCCCTCAGAGAGCTTCACAAAGCAGTGGGCAGGCCTGGACAGGAAGAGATCAGAAGGCATTGTGTCCTTAAGTAACATTTAGGCAGAAACAAAGCCAAGAGTCAAACCCATTATGCTTCATCCAAGTTTTAATATGGATTAAAAATAAGTGAGAAAAAGATAATACTAACTTTCTTCCAATACAGTTTTGAGTTGTACTGGATGTCAGACTAAAGTGTCCCCTTATTGTAACTGTTTTTCAGAACTAAGTGCTTGACTATACTAGCAAATATGTGAACATAAACATACTTAATATCCCCATTATTTTCTCCTGTTACAGCCAACTTGAATGTGTAGTTTTAGTCTTGATGGCAAGTGGCCATCTTTAGGAAAGACCTGTGGAAATGGGCTTTGAGGGCTGACTGTTTTGTGTAAATATGAAAGACTTTCTCAAATTTTTCATGCAAAGGTATTGATGCAGTGCAATCTGTATTGCAAATGCCATGTCTCAGGAGTGTACAACACTGAAGTGTGTCATTGTCACAAATTCATACCCAGGTGCTTTACACTGTCTTTCTTGCATGTTTTTCTAGAGAGCTGAGCTGCAGCACAGTTGACAAAGCCACTCAGGCAGGTGCACAGGGAAATAATGGTGCTAGTGATCCAACTCTGTTTCCTAAAAGTTTTGGTGAGAATTGAGGAGGTGATGTGCATTTCACCAGCTGGTTCACAAATTTAATCTTTGTGAATTCTTTCACTCGTTAGTGCTTTTTGAATGGAGTCTCATAGTCATTTCTTCTCCTGCATCTAATTCAGTCTGATGACCATTGACAAGGGTTACTAGTAAGTTCCTAAGAGCTGGATGGAAGAAATAGATGTCTCTAAGAGTGCCCATTGGCTGAGTGTGTCACTTTGTGAGCATGTCAGCTGTGAATGCGTTGTGACTTAACCCCAGATGGCTACTAAGCACTGTGCAGTCGCTCATTCTTTCTGCTGGTGGAATGGGGCAGAGAAAAAGAAGGATAAACACGGGAAAAGTCATTGTTGAGATAAAGGCAGTTCAATAGGTAAAGGAAAATCCATGCAAGCAAAGTAAACCAAGGAATTCTTTCCCCACTTCCCATGTGCAGGCAATAGTTCACCCATCCCCAGGACTGTGAGGCTGTGACAGTGACTTGGGAAGGCAAACACCGTCACTCTGAAGGTCCTTCCTTCTTTCTTCCCCAACTTTGTGTGTTGGGCATGATGCCATATGGTATGGGATATATTTTGAGTTGGTTGGGGCCAGATGTCCTGCCTGTGTCCCCTCCCAACTCCTTGTACACCCCCCACCTCCTCACTGATGGAGTGAGGTGAGGAGCAGAAAAGGCCTTGACTCTGTGTCAGCACTGCTCAGCAGCAATAATGAAAATATCCTTGTGCTCAACACTGTTTTCCAGCATAAACCTAAAACATAGCCCCATACCAGCTGCTGTGAAGTAAATTGACTCTGTTGCAGCCAAAACCAGCACAGAACGTTACAAAGAAGGGATGTTACCATGAAGACTTTAAGATAACCTCGCAAAACAAGGTTAATGATGTAGCCAGGGAATTTAAGATCAGCTTTTAAAAATTTGTAGTAAAATAAAGACAGTTCCCCACTCGAAGTGACATGAACACATAGTTCATACATAATGGCTGTATCACATAGGCTTCCTTGTTGCACATTTTCCATTAGTTTACAAGCTGGGAGGTTTTGGCTGCTTGTCAGCAATGTTTAATATACTTGTGTAGGTTTTGGGAAGGGAAAAGAATGAACAGGAACTAAAGGCAAGAGACTTATTCCTTACTGCCTCATTCTCTAGCAGAGGAGGCTGATGTCCTGCAGGAGGATTCCAGCTGTCAGGTTCATTATCTGTGCCTGGCAGTTTTCAGTCCTTGGCATTTAAGTTTGAAGAGTGCAAATGTTCAGCTGGATTTGCTAGTCTTAACAGATATCAAATCATAAGATGTTTACACTCTAGCTATGAGGTACAAACTAATTTCTTCTGACTGATCGTGTTATGTTGTGTGTGATGACTGATGTGTACAGCCACACTTGGAGATAAACTATTATTTACTGCAGAGATTGTCTGCCTGAACTGAAGTGCAACCCCAGTAGCACCTTAGTATGGGAAGTACTGATCACTAAAAGTTCCACTGGAAATCTTTCCACGCTCTTCCTGAAGGGGATGAGAACTGAAAAGGTGCAGACTTCAAGAAGGAGATTGGAGCCAGCAGAGAAAGTGCTCCATGTATTTCCTTGCTGGTGTACAGCTTTCCTTCCCGTGACAAGTAAAAATTCAGAGTGGGAGGGTCAGAGTGTTTAGCAGGGATGACCAGCATACTCTGCACATCACTAGAAAAAAGCAGGTTTTGCTGTTGCATGAGATGATACTCAACTTGGAGGTCCTGCTCTACGATTGGAGAGCTGCAGAGCCAGCCCAAAGAGTACTGGACTGTTACGGGACTATTTAACATGATGTTGTGACAAGATCTTCTTTCAGATGATGACAGTCTTACTAAATCCTGGATGCTGCTATTTGCATCCTTGTTGTGTGTGAAACTGGGTTGCCTTAGTTACTGTGAGTCGTAGAAATCCTTGCCAGCTGACTATGCCAGGCTCCTGAATATTACAGTAAGCACAGCAGTGAGCTGGTGGTACCTTAAATAGGGTTGTTGCGTGTGTGTGGGCAGAAAACAATCAATGCAGAGGGAGAATGCTTCAGAGCTGGTATCTGGTGAACTTCTAAAAAGATGAGTAGGGTAACTTTCTCTGAGGCTTACAAACCTCAGTGCCTTGATGAGTGCAAGGGTGATTGTTCTGAAAAGGCATTTGCTAATTCAAAAATACATCTAGCAAATTAACAATAGGATTTGTAAGAGGACAGCGTGACAGAGAAAGAACTTTGTGTGCTTTAGTAGTAGAGATTAGAGATTGCTTTCAGCTCAGTTGCAGTTATTTTGAAAGCAGAAGTCCTTTCCTAGGTAGGGAAGCTAGGCAGTATGAAAGTAAAACCTAGTACTTCGGCTTTTGCTGTTGCAGCTTCCCTCCTCAAGCCATCCAGGACTTACAAGGTGATTAAGCTTATGTGAACACATGGAGTTAGTGCTGACCTGGAGGTGTTTAACGGCCCTGGTTTTGCTACTCGCTGTTTCACTAAGGCTGAGTCCTGGTTTAGGGAAGAGTTGTGAAATGGAAACAGTAGAAGTAGTTCCAAAACAGAGCATAAACACTTGAGTTTAGTTTAGGTGTTTGAGTAAAAGCTAACATAGATGATAAACAAGGTTCTGCTTTAAAAATATGCAACAAACCTTTTCCTTATTGCAAAATGGTGGAAATTGTTCTTATCCAGGCAACGTGTGCTTCACCTCCTTCTGTTTCGGTACAGCTTCCAGTGACTCCAATGGGAGCAGTTACACTGGAGTGGTCTGCTCTAGGAATATCACCCTCCAGATCTCTGGGTGTGTGGGAGGGATGTGCTTGAGCTTGTGTCTCTGCCAACTGTTAAAGGGAATTTAGTTGTTAATTATCTGTCACTTGAAAGGTTCAGTGATAATTTTGAGCAACTGCCTTAGGGCATTATGAAATGATTGAAATCTCAGCTGCTGACCTGGCTGTTCTCCTGCTGCTTTTCTTGGCCAGTAATTCCTCTTGACAGTGTAAATATTGTTGCTCTAAAAGCCATTTGGGACCTCTGATTTACTTTTTAATGTGTATTGGGATGAAGTAGTAGTAAGCTGGGCTCCAGAAAAGCTACTGCTGTATACGCAGATACTGATGGGATTTGAGCTGGGGACAATAAGGAAACAGAGGAATGACTTTGGGTTATCCTCTGCATGATTTATTCCTGGGACTTTCTATTAGTCTGAGTATGATTCTGTGTGTGGTGTGGTTTGACACCTCATTAATCTGTAAAGTGAAAGCAAGCACTATGCACAGTTTGAAAATGGTAACTTTTGTGACCCAGCGAAAGACACGGAGGAGCCTGGTTTCGTAACAGCCCTAGTTAGAGCTGTCATAATATGCTGAATGTTGATAACTGTGTTAGGGAAAGATAAGGTATTAATATATGTTTTTTGGGTTTGGTTTTTTTTTTGTTGTTGTTGTTCTGACAGGGATAATCAGCTTGATTATAAAATCCTGTGTTGTGTTTTCAGGTCAGCTGGTGGTATGTACCCTCTGCTCCTGCGTCATGAAAACCAAACAGATCTGGCTTTTCTCTGCTCACATGCTCCCTCTGCTGGCACGGCTTTGCCTGGTCCCTTTGGAAACCATTGTCATTATCAACAAATTTGCCATGATTTTCACTGGTTTGGAAGTTCTCTACTTTCTGGCATCAAATCTTCTGGTGCCCTATAACTTGGCGAAATCTGCGTACAGAGAGCTTGTTCAGGTAAGACAGCAAATGTTTATAGATGATTATAAATGACTTTATTTTCCTTGGCCTGAGCTTGTTTTGCAGGAAAGAAACAAAAAAAATACTTTACCTGTCTTCTTTGCAACTGTATGTGTTAACTTGTGTTTTTGTAGCACACCAAATATCTTCCTGTCCATAGGATCTCCCTTCTTTAATTGACGGCAGCTTACAATTTGTATGGGTGGGCAACTGAATTATGCTGCTGACCAGCTGAGCTTGTCCAGTTGGCGTGGACTTCACTTAGTCTTCCCCAAATCCAGACTAAAAGGCAGGAATGTGGCAGAATGTATTTACAACCTCATTAAGTGAGCAATGTAATCCCCATCCATTAGTTGTAGTAGCTGTTCATTTTGATAAATGCCGTCTGTATGAAAAGCACTTGTAATTATAATAGCATTGAGTTTGAAGTAATGCTAAAGCTGATTGTGACTGTAATCATCACTGACTTAGTGGTTTGTAACTTGCAGACAGTGATTCAAAAGGTCTGTAGTATTTTCTTTACAACTGCAGCATTGCTGAGACCTTCAACAAGGGAGCTGGCAGAAACAGAGAAGGCTGAAGTGACATGTATCTGTTTCATTAATGCCTCGACATCTGATATGTGTTTACTTGAAAGACACATTGTTAGTCACATTGTTAGTCGTACAGAAACATCACACCTCACCACACTTTTTTTTGTTGTTAAAACACATGTGTAGATGCATCATTCTGTATATTTCAATATACAAGCTTGATGCTTGCTTGACTTTTGACTGATCTGATATTTCAGCTCTCACTACTTGCTGGATTGTATTTTTGAAACCAAGCCATTGGTTTTTCCCCTTCTTCAGTCCAGAAGCAATGTCAAAACAAACTTGTTAGCTCTTTCAAAGCTCTTTAAAGCTTGTCTTTACTGTCATATCTGTCACACACAAACAAAAACTTGGCAGCAGTAGGTGTCTGGTGTGCCAAGGTCTCGGCCTGTTGTGTTGATCACTTGTGTTTTGTTATTTGTTTTGTATGTAATTGGTCTTTGGAGTAGGATTATCCTTCTGTGCTTATACAGCACCTAGCAGGCTCTGATCTCATCTATAACTAGCTTGTAGATTTACTGTTTAAAAACTAATTCAGGGGCTAACTGGCAAAGTTTCCAGTGAGTATAGGAAAAGGATGCTTGCAGTTTACTTAGTGGTAACGTTTGGGGTAAAACAGTTGCACAGCTTTGTACAGCTTGAAGATTTGCCACAAGTTAGAACCAGCACTTCCATTTTCCAGGTGCATGAGTGGAAACAGAGTGTAGCTTCCTGAAGTCAAATTAGATATCATCTGAATTTGAGCCATTTATCTATTTTTTTATTAGACACTTAGGTTTAAAACACTTCAACAGCTTATGAAGTTTCAATGCTAAATACATTGTGGTGTGAGTGGAGGAAATAGTAATTTCTTGCTGATGTTTGTAGTGTCACCAAATCAAACAATGGTAAGTGTTGTAAGGGACCTCTAAAAATCATCTAGTCCAATCCCCTGCTAAAGCAGGTTCACTCAGATGAGGTCACTAACAAATCAGGTTGGCTTGTTAGTTTGTCAGAATTGTAGTCTAAATGTAGCTGTTACACAAGTCTCCTCATCTCTAGGATTGCTTGTCTCTCCTCTCCTCCTTTCCCCCCCACACCCGAATTTAAAACCTTTACATATCAGGCTGTATTACAGTTTTGTAATCATAAGAAGTAGTATACATTGTATATATCATACTTCCTTCTAACTTTTAGTGCTGAGGGCATAAAGTTTTTTTTTTTCTTGGGAATACAGAGGAAATTGCAGAAGCTTTATAATGTGGTGCTGGATTTCTAATAGTGTCGTGTACTGCTTTTCTAAATGCATGCAGTAGAGAATGGGTTGGAATGTAAAGCTATGTGAGTGATTTTTGCATTGTATTGACACTGTAGAATGAAACAGGATTTTTGTTTTTAGAGCTCACTGTTCTTTGCTTATGTTCCTGAAGCAGAACAGAAGAAAAACCCATCACTTCATAGGGTGTCGATATAAATGGTTGCAACTCCGCTACAAATCAAACTCAACATGTTTATTCCAGAAGAGGATATTGCTCTTTTGTCTTGTATATTTTCCTGTTTGTGTTTCCATCACTCTAACTTTGGGCAGTTGTTGGTTTTCAGTGATGCCTTCATCCTGGTGTTTGTGAATTTACTACTGTTTTAGGCTGGATCTGATTGCTATATCAATGGCAAAACTGATGTAAGCTAATATTGGGATGTTAAACACCAAGAATGTTTCCTGAGACAGCCCTAACAGGTGGGCTGAGGCAGCTTTTTGTGTGTGTCTGTATTTCACACTGTGTCTAATGGTATAATTTAAAAGCAGATCCAGAACTTTGGCTGCCTCCTTGCAGCAGAAGATGCCAGAAATACCTCACAGTTGTGAATCTCCATTATGAGCACAGTATGACCCTTCTCTGACGTAGTGGAGCACTCTGCCAGGAGATGCATAGGATTGCTTGCATTGGTCCCAGGCCAAGGGAGAGGCCAAGGGAGTCCCCTGAGGGCAGATGCACTTCCTTCACAAGTCTGTGTGCAAAGCTAAAAGCAGGACTTTGGCACCATATCCTTGCCAGCAGTGTATTGCTTGTTGGTCAGTCACAGTACACACTGCAGCAGGTTCCGTTAATGTAATATCCTTCATGCTTCTTGTGAAAGACTAAATAGGCAGCTTTTTTAGCATTTGCTGAAATTTGCTGGCCATTATGGATTGTATGTCATTGTGGGAAGCAGGTCATGAGGAAACAGTAATGAGTGATTTCCTTTTGACCTTTTGTATCAAGTCTAGCTATATGAAATTCCAGTTTCTTGGAAGTGACAGCATTGTAGCTTAATCTTTGAAATACAAAAGAAGTAATTTGGCTTCAGAGTCTTCTGAAATAACTTTTAAGCATGATTTTTCAAAACACTTTGTGGATGGAATAGGCCGCCCAGGGAGGGTGTGGAGTCTCCTTCTCTGGAGATTTTCAAAACCTGCTAGGACATGTTCCTGTGTGACCTGATTGAGGGGAAATTCCTTCAGCAGGGGCTTGGACTGTATGATCTCTTAAGGTCCCTTCCAACCACCACCATTCTGTGATTGTTAAAGATAAAATGTTGAAGGCATTAAGTTTTGCCTGAAAAACAGGTCAGCAGAGCAGATTTGCTGTGCTGAAGTGATGAGACTTATTTCAGTATCTAGTGTGTGCAGTGACTTGGCAGTAGCTACAGAGATAACAACATGGCTGGGACAGAAAGGTCTGGGAGGGTTGTGCATGAACTGGAGGCGCATACCCTCACCCCTCTGGCTGTGGGCAGACTGCAGTCAGCAGCCCTGAGCCAGTTTGTCATAGGAAGGGACATTCAACCGATCTGATAGTTTGCTGCACGGTCAAGTTACTTGTAGCTTCCTCAAGACAGACAGTGGTAATATGTCACTGATGAAGCTGATCTTTCCCTTTGTGGAATTGTAGTTTGATGTACCTCCTCTTTTCCTTTGGAGTGAATAATCCTGAGCTTTCTTGTGCCTATATAGCTGACTGTCCTTTTGTTATCAAATCATAGGCGCTGTGTAACGAGTAACAAGCTGCATTTTTTCTCTCTTGCCCAGGTGGTGGAGGTGTATGGTCTCCTGGCTTTGGGGATGTCTCTGTGGAACCAGCTGGTCGTTCCAGTTCTTTTCATGGTGTTTTGGCTTGTCTTATTTGCTCTTCAGATCTATTCCTATTTCAGTACACGGGACCAGCCTGCCTCAAGAGAGAGGCTTCTCTTCCTCTTCTTGACAAGGTAATTAACTGCAAGTAATATTTTTTTCTCTTTTTGGCTATCTTTTGAAATGAATGTGTGTGCTCTTTTAGAGGCTCGATATGAAGATTAGCTTTACAGCATTTGGATACCCAACAAATATTTGTCATTATCTCAGCAACCATGTATGGAAACCCTGTTAAGCTTGTCCTTCAGAGACGTGGATCCTGTTCAGGACAGACAGCACTAGTAGAACTGTGGGAGAATTCCCAAAGAAAACAAAATATTCCTTTGATGAGGAAATTGCTATAATTAGAAGTGCAGAATTTGTTTTCACTGTACAAATTGGTTTTAAGTTTGAGATCCTTCAGCTGAAGTTAAGTCCAACTGATACAATATTAATGATTGTGTTGATTTTAGAGCCCTGTATGTCTTGTTTCTTCATTCTGATGTGGAACACATCCTTGAGTTCATCCAAGCAGCTGAAGTAGCCAACTCCAAAAGTAACTTTTGCGGCCTGTGGTTAGTTTGGCAGAGATATAAAGACCTTATAGATAGCAAATTCCCCAAAGCTTTGTAAAAAGTGATTGTAGGGTAAAGGAGAGAGGCCTGTGTTAGTGCTCTTAGTGAGAGAAAAGCAGCAGTTGGGAGATTGTTCTGGCTGGACTCTGTGTGCCTTTACTGTGTGTTAACTAGGAATTAGAGCACACAGAAGGGAGCAGGAGCGTAGGGCAGAGAGGAACTGGGTGTGTTGCAGGAGGTGGGTTAATACCTGTCTAAACACAGGTAACATAAGACATACTCTTCAGAGACTGTACATCAGCAGTTCTCCCATTTGAGTAGGAACTTGAGTAACTTGCTCATCACTACAGTTTTCCAGTCATACTGCCTAACTGCTTAGCTTTTTCTTGCCTCTGTATTTGTGGTGCCGTAGTGTAAGATGTCAAAATCCATTATGATTAGGGAGAAATGCCAGGGATTTTCTTGTGTATAGTATTCAAATTCCTTAGTGTCACAGTGCATTATGGTAAAGCACTGACTGTTACCTGGTTGTTAACTAAACCACTGATGTCTGAAGTTTTTCTTCCTATTCATCTCTGCTGCAATTCTAGTTCTGTAACAATAGAGTACTGACTTCAGCAGCTATCAGAGGTGAGAGACGCTATGCTTTTCCTTGGAAATTAATTGAATTGATTCCTACACCACATGGCAAAACAGAGAACTTGCTTTGCAGACTGACATTATCTTGATCCAAGTGGATGAAGAGTAATTGATCTCTGAAGTTATTCCTATAATTGGAAAAAATACAGGCAAACTATGCAAATGTTCCTGGTGTTCTCAACTCTATCACAGTAGAAAAACAATAAATGTTTATTCATCTTAAAAGCACAAACTTGGGTAGGTCTCTTAACAGCCTCTTAACCCTTAGGAGGGAGGTGAAATACCTTCTCAGACCAGTTAATAATGTAGTGCTGGCTGTTTAACAAAACAGAAGCAAAGGTGTGCTCCTCCATGAAAATGAGTCTGTGTCCTTTCAAGTGTAAGGATTGGTTAGAATAGTGTAGCTGGAGTTCAGGTGAGAGCAGTTGGGATGAGCAGAATAGCTGTATCTGATTTTTCATAAGAGTGTTTCAGTGGCTGTGCTGGGTCAGACCAAATGCTGATCTAGCCAAGGATCCAGTTTCCAGCAGTGGCTGCAAATGGGTGCCTGGAAAGACACCCACTAGTTGTATGACAAACAGGACACTTCCTAGTACTCATCCAAGCCCACATCCAGCTTAATCTGTCAGGCTGCATTAGCTGAATACAGTTAATAGGTATTCAGTAACTTTCCAAAGACATCTTTTCCATCAGTTTCTGCTTTCTGCCCTCGAACCTGTGTATGCTTTGTGTTCTTTGAAAGATCCTGAGGCAAGGAATTTCGCAACTTAACAAGGTCTGTATGTTGAAAAATCTATGTGGTTTGTTTGAATCCATCTAGTTTCATTCAGTGCCCTCAATTCAGGTATTAAAGGGGACAAAAAAACCACAAACCAAACAATTCTTTTCTTTAAAATCAAGAGTAGCATAGGTCAGTTCTTCTCAGGCTGGAAAGCTCTTTGTTGCATGCAGTTTAACAACTGTTCCATACCTTTCATTGTCTGTGTTCTTCTCAAAATCTTTTCTGTGGATACTTAAAACTGATGTGATTTTGGTTTTTTTACTTTTTGAGAAACCTTGAAGACTTGACCTCTTTGGGACAGTTTATAAACTTGTGCTTGACACATAAACATAACACTGAGAGCCCCCCAGGCTTCGCTTTGAGCTCTTCAGCTCCTCTGGGACCATTGCATAGTTCATCATGTGGAAATAAGTTTAAGAAGGGTACTAAGATTGATGAAAAAGGATTGGGCATCAGGCAGAAAATCAAGGGTTCTTGATATCTGGTCATTTATTTTGAAGCAAGAATTAGAGTTCCTGAAACATCCTACTGAAATATATGCTTTAAATATTGCATTTCTCCCTACGTTGACCAGCAGGAACACACACAAGCTCTTTCAGCCCCCCTCGATTTGATAAACAGGCAGAGTTTGAAGGCTTACCAGAAGTGCTGCAAATAGTCTGTGTGAACACATCAACGTTCTCTGCTGTGAAGTGCTTTCAAAGGAGATTTCTGGTTAAAGCAGTCATTAAAAGAGACAAAGTAAATGCCTCTTGGACAAGCTTTGTTTATTTTTGAGACATATGCTTCCTCAAAACTCTTTTGTCTTGTCAGAGCACTGGACTAGTTCACCCTTCAGTCAGTTAATTAGCACGACATGTTTTTGACCACCAGAATTTCTCTCATGAGACTACTATCCTGGTGAACAAGCAGAGATTTTGTTGGTGTGGGGTGTTCTTTGTGTTTTAAATGGATGGGGTATTACCTTGGAATGTATGTGAGGCTCTCCAGATGTGTAATACCTGGCTGATAGCTGGTTCTTCACTTAGTGTTGGGGCACACGAGTGAGCTGTGCTGCACTCCCCTTGCTATGGCAACGTGGTATTTCAGAAGCTGAAGGAGACTCTGGGACTTGGGCTGCCCTGAGTCCTGCAGTGTCAGACAGCCCAAGGTGGGGAAGGAGCCGAGAAATCACAGCCATCCTCAGCATTGTCAAACATACTCTGAGGTCTCAGTCTCTGGGACCTCGCTGTAGTGAGAGAGAGGATAAGCCTGATGAGGAAGAATATTCTTCACTGTCTTATTTTGCTGCTTCTGGCTCGGCTGTTTGAAAGGTGTGTGTGTGTCCTACCTCAACCTGGTGTGAATTAAAAAGCCCTTAGTCTCATGTAGAGGCGTTTTTTTTTTTTTTTTGCCTTACTATGGCTCAGAGTGGAAAGTGCCTCAGTGAATCTGTCTGCTTTAACTCCCTGTTCCTGGTAGCTGGCTGAAATTTCAGGACATAACCTGGGTTCAATTGTAGCTGTCAGATGGGATTGTGGTTACAGAGACCCTGGGGCAGTGGGACAGTGCATTGTGCAGCACAGCCTGGCTAGAGCTAGTTGTGTCTGTGAAAGGAGTGACAGAGTATCTCTCATCTTTTTATAGGAGGATAAAGCTTCAAATATTTCCATTAAACCAATTCAGTTTTGCTTTAAAGCCAGCTGGCACAGTTAACAGAACAAGGGGAGGGCACATTATATTGCTGTAAACTGATGGACCTTTTTGTTTCTTTTCCCCTCTCTCCTCCCAGTATTGCTGAATGCTGTAGCACTCCATACTCACTCCTGGGCTTGGTCTTCACAGTCTCTTTTGTTGCTTTGGGAGTTCTGACTCTCTGCAAGTTTTACTTGCAGGGTTACCGAGCATTTGTGAATGATCCTGCTATGAACAGGTAAGTGTCTCCTTGTGCCTAGTGTCTAAAAAGAAGCAGACAAAAAGATTTTTGTAGAAATACATGGATTACATTGCAGTTTTTGAATTTGATAACTCTTGGGCATCCTTGACAGGCTTTTGTATGCCAGTCTTAAGGGTGCATTGGAAGGATTTGAGTGGAACTTACAGCTTGTCACAGACTTCTTGGGACACTGTTCATTTCTGTAATAAATTCAGGGCTGTTAGTTGGGATTTATAATTACACAGTTTGGTTGTCTTAGTGCTTTTATTTTCATGAGTCACTGGAAAATTTTTACATGCTTGGATAATATAAACACTTTGTATTTCCATTTCCTCATTTACCCTGTAGTCATGTGTGAAACGTTACTAATCTTAGGAGGATTAAAGCACAGCATTGTGTGGATTGCCTGTAAATTACTATGGGAAACAGACAAAATATAAGAACCGTGTTTTCTTAATGCCTGTTTCAACTTGACTCCTATGAAACTGGGATCCTAGAATCTACCCTTCTCAGTTATTTCAGCCTTTAAGTCTATAGAAAGTTCAGACCATATACAAAAGAATATTTTATGTTTTGGATTCCAAGATGTGGAAGCAAAACTGGTACAAATTGAGGTTACCCAGGAGAGGAGTAGTCTAAATAACAGTCTGTTTTGGGGAAGTATGCAGTGCTGGGTGATCTGTACTTCAACTGTGCCAAACACTGGTGCTAAATTGTACTTCTCAGAGGTATTCAGCTCAGTCTGAGGTTCCAAGCCAAAAAGAAGTGGACACTGCTATTCCAGAGCAAGGTTCTGCAGTCTGCTGGTTCCTGACCCCTAACTCATCAGCGTTTCTGAAAACACTCCCCTTGGGTTAAAGCCTTAGCAGGGACATCAGTGAAGGCTAAAACCAGGGACAGCTGAAGTGTGGCGGCAGAAACAGCTTATTTCCTGATGTTTCTAGATGTATTTTTTAACAACAAAAAAGTGATTGTTCTTTTGACTTGTGTTGGTCTGCAGGGGAATGACTGAAGGAGTCACACTCCTAATCCTGGCTGTGCAGACAGGTTTGATTGAACTCCAAGTTGTGCATCGGGCATTCCTGCTCAGTATTATTCTTTTCATTGTGGTGGCATCCATCCTTCAGTCCATGCTGGAAATTGCTGATCCCATTGTCCTGGCACTGGGAGCCTCAAGGGACAAGTAAGAGACCAATTTCCTAAACTAAAAGTTACTCAATGCTGTTTTAGGAGGTGATAAACTAGTAATTGATGGCCTGATTTGGATTTTTAGTAGCTTGTAAAGTTACCCTGTCTTCTCTCTATGCAAATTTCTAGCCTAAGTCCTTGAGTTTTTTCCTCTCTGTCCTATTTCCTCAAGGGCAGACAATGCTGGCAAACAGGAGTGACTTTGACCACATGCTTCTGCTCAGGACTGCACTCATCCAGCCCATGCAAAACCATGCTGTTCTGCAGCTGCCCACTCTAAGTATTAAGCTCTGCAGTGGTTTTTCTCCCTAGCAAGAGTTTCAGTGCACAGTGGTCTCTGTTCAACAAATCCAGGGCTCTAGTGCCTGTGCTCTCCCCTACCCCCACTTCACTGCATGTATGAGCAGAATGGTTTTGCTTAACCTCATCTGCTGTTGGAATGGTTTCCCTCTAATGCAGTGGTCTCAGCTATTGAGGATGGGAAGTTTCTAGGACATTGTGTTAGGTATTGTAAAACATATATTTTTGTAAGGCTGTAATCCCAAAATGATAGGGTTTACTGGCAGCAAAAAAGTGGAAGGCTTGCATTAATGTACCAGATGTTTCGATCATGTGAGATTAAGTTTAATTTGTATTTTGAGAGATGACTCTTATATGAGATATATATATATATATGTTCTTATATATGTTCTTATATTAATATGTTTGTGTCTTTAATTGCTTGTGTCTCTCTCTTTCTGTAACCTGCAAGTGAAGAAATAAAAGAGAAGGTTTATTTATGCGTAGAGAGTTTGTTTAGCTTAGAGGCTATTTACAGCCAGCGTGTTCTGCCTGCAGCAACACTAGCTTCAAATATAGTAACAGAGAGAAAGGCAGTAGAGCCAGGATATGAGCATCTGCCCAGTTTAAACAAGCAGTCTGTGGTGACAGTAAGTTTTAACTCTCTTCTGTCAAATGTCTCAGGCAGTTCTAAATCAACTAGGATCAGTATAAAATCCAGTTCAGCTTTCCCTTTCTCCTGCACCCACAGAGGCAGAACTGCAGACCTCACAGTACAGTTCTGGTATTTCTTCAGACTGTATATTAAATTAGCCAGTTTCTGCTGATGTGCTGCCTCCCTTGGACTTTTACTTTTTCTATACCTCATTTCCAGAGCTAAATGAGATTAAAACACAACCTGAAGAACATGTAGAGATGGTGTAGTAAATCACTGGAAGTATTCTGAAAGCCTCTGCAAATGGGTGGTTGTGAAAAGATTGATGGTGTGTTTAGGTTGGGGAGGAGATTAGGAAGAAGTAAATGATAGGAGCAGTGTAAGGACTGGCAGAGATGAATGTTCAGGTCCTGTTACATTTTGTCTTTTGTCATCCCTGAATTGGGGAATATATTTCTAAAGGCAGCAGAGTTGAATCTGGTGATCAAAGGAAACCCCTTTGCTCTGTGCAAGTTAGCAAAAAGGCACAGAAGAGTTGTAATAGGTACACAATCTGGAAGAACTCTTCTTTAGGTACGAGAGCGTACAAAGTTACTTGCATATTTGATCATGTTCCTTATTTTCATGGACTCTCATTTGAAATATTTGTTATTTTAACTTGAGTACTTAATTTGTCTAACCACTGACTTGACCCATTATGACAATTAACTGCAGGTAAATTTTTGCCCATAATCACAGAATCATAGTCTTTGCTTTTATATTGAAAACAGCAAAGGTCGGATAGAGAGGGAACTTTTCATACTGTATGTGTTGTAGGCCTGCATGCTGGTAATGAGACTGTGCCCAAATAAAATAGCAACTCCTTTCAACAACTGAAAGCCTTGAGCAAACACCTAACATGCCTACATCCAGCAGTCAGACGATTCTTTTTGCCGACAATCAAATCCGACTTGAAAAATAAAAACCTGTGGTGTTGTTTGCAGGAGCCTGTGGAAGCACTTCCGAGCAGTCAGCCTCTGTTTGTTCTTGCTCGTGTTCCCTGCCTACATGGCCTACATGATTTGTCAGTTTTTCCACATGGATTTCTGGCTGTTGATCATTATCTCCAGCAGTATTCTAACCTCTCTTCAGGTAAGAATGTTGGCCCTGTAGTAACTGTGAAGACTTGTGTGTGCTGTGATCCTGGTCCTCTACAGGGGGAAATACATGATAAGAGGGATGATAGAAGGGGCAGAAGGACAAGATATGATATAAAATCTCTTTCTTTATCCTGTGTCTGAGGCTAAGGAGCTCCTAGGGGTGAGCTGAAGATGGTGAATGGGAGTTTTTATTTCAAATTCTAAAGCCAGAAGGATTCTAAGAGTATAATTATCATAGCAAGAAAGCTTTGTTTCCAGAGTAGTTATTTGTGTATTGTCAATTAGCCATGGCTCTTTGAAAGCAATTATTTGTTCAAAACACAGCAGTGTAAGTAGAGAAAATGTTTTGAGCTACGAGTATTTGTTATAACTTGGCTTTTTATTAATAAATCCATAAAATTGCCCCTCATCATGCTCATCACTTCTGTTAATCGACTCTGCTATGTTCTGGACTTGGGAAGGTACAGAAGTGGAAGTACTTGGGAACAAGCTTAAATGCTTTACAAGCTTAAATGTTTTGCAAAGAGTGAGTTTTCAAGTAAAAGTCTTGAAGTTCAGTGACAATTTTCCTGCTTTGGGGCTTGCCTGTCACCTGATTTGGGAGTGTTGTGTGTCCAGGCTCAATGGACAACGCTGATAAACTTAAAACTCCAGAACTGAATACTGAGCTTGTGGTTTTGCACTGTGTTACAGGTGCTTGGGACACTCTTCATTTATGTTCTGTTTATGGTGGAGGAGTTCAGAAAAGAACCTGTAGAAAATATGGATGATGTGATTTATTACGTCAACGGCACGTACCGGCTGCTGGAATTCCTTGTGGCTCTCTGCGTTGTGGCCTACGGCGTCTCCGAAACTGTCTTTGGTGAATGGACTGTGATGGGCTCTGTGATCATCTTCATTCACTCCTATTACAATGTGTGGTTACGGGCCCAGCTGGGGTGGAAAAGTTTCCTCCTTCGCAGAGACGCTGTGAATAAAATCAAATCGCTGCCTGTTGCCACAAAAGAGCAGTTGGAGCAACACAACGATATCTGTGCCATCTGCTACCAGGTAAGAATGGAAGTACCAAAAAAGACTGACCTGATGTGAAATATCCCTAGACTGTCATCTTCAATCTGCAACTATCTAAGTTACCTGAATTATGGTTAATGAGTTTTACCATGCTCAGGAAGTTACTTGAATTACTCAGTTTTCTGCTTTGTGTAAATTAGAGTGCTGTCACCAAGAGAGTTCTTATCAATAGAGAGATGGTTTGGATGGGTTTGAACTTTCTTTCCTCTTTGTCCAGATACAGAACAAACTGTGTCCTTGAGCTTCTTTGAGACATCTCGTGTTGAGACTGAGCTGTTCTCAATAGTAACAGCAAATGTGCCCTTTCTTCATTAGAAGAAGACTTTGTTAGTGAAAGACAATATGTACTCAGTAACTGATTTATTATTATCCCGTGGAAGCAGCTCAGTCTCTAGAGACATTGCTACTTCCACTTCACGTGCAATGTCAGTTTTATAACAGAAACCTAGTTATCAAAAGGTTGAGAGTCTTTCTAATGTAAAGACCTTAGAAATTAATGCTAGAAGTAGTATCTTCACCACACCTCTAGCTCCAAAGTCGCTTTCATGTATGTCAGTGAAAGAACCACCCTAAGATCAGTAGTGTGCACTGGGAGTGCAATTGAATTGAGTCTGAACTTGATACAGATTCTTTCAGGAATAAAACTACTGGTGTCAGGTTGAATGATGGGGTTTGAAACATCAGGCTAGAAATATGTGGGTAAGTTAGGGTGTTACTTTATTTCTGGTTTGTTCCTGTTAGGTGTTGTATCTGTTAAGTGTCCTGTTTTTTGACTAGCACAATGGTTTCTTTAGCCAACTAATCCTCAGGCTCTCATCCTACAAAAGCTTTTTTTTGAGATGTGGTAATATCTTATAAACAAAGCTTGTTACCTGATTCCTAGTCCCTGTAATATAAACAGCCAGCCCTGGCCTGTGTTTGAATTGTGTGTGGGAATTTGAATGGGGAGGCTCGCTGGTATGAAGGAAGGAACGTTCTCTTACTTGCCTGTGGACTGCTGCTGTCTCCCCTGTGGCTAGAGAACCTTTCATAGATATGTGGGTTTAAAGGAAAGGAATGGGATTACAAATAACACAGCCTTTCTTTTTGTTTCCCCCTGTGTCTTTCAGGATATGAAAACTGCTGTAATCACACCATGTAGCCATTTCTTCCATGCGGGTTGTCTTAAGAAGTGGTTGTATGTGCAAGAAACCTGCCCCCTGTGCCACTGCCAACTGAAGAGCCCTTCGCAGCTACCTGGACTGGGATCAGAGCCACTTCAACAACCAAATCCTACTGCAGAGCTAAACACCAGACCTGGAGATGCAGCTGAGGCCTCTGCTGTTGAACATGACAATGGGCCAAATGTGAAAGACAGCTCTAGTGAGGGCAATGCCCAAGTTGCTGATGGACAGGAGAGCCTGGAGGCCTCTGCTGAGACAGAGGACTCTCAAGGCATGGACAGCAGTGACACGAGCCTGTGTGAGGCCAGCCAGGGAGCAGCTTGTGCTGCAGAACTAATTGCAGCCCCAGAGGGGTGCCCAGCTCAAGATCTGAGGGTTTGTGTCCAGCTCTAAGGTGACAAGGGATGATGTGGGAACAGACACATTTCAGAGATCCAAGTTTGACTCAGAAGAAAACCTATCCTTCCACAGCTGTGAAAGATGTTTAGCTGTTAATGCTGGTCAAAAATGTAATCTCCCATGCTGATATTTGTGGGCTGCTTGGTAGTGGTAACTCCAGTGAGATGCAGTAGAAATGACTCCAGAAGCTCTGTGAACTGTGGGCATAGGAAGGATGTCTGGAAATAAATTGCAGTGAAAAGAGTGTTTTCAAGATGTAGGTGAGGGCAAAGAGGAACGAGAGGTCTGTGAGAGGTGGCAGACAGACGGACAGAAGTCAGCTTTTGCTTTGGTCAGGAGGAGGGTGTCACATACAGCCACATCCCAGGGTGCCCCAGGCATTCAGTCCGGTGAGTTGCCAGAGCCTCTGCCCGAGGTGCAGCCCTTGGTTGCTGGCAAAATTGTTCACGGCACCTGAGCAAAAATCAAAGGTAGAACAGCAGTGATTGTACTAGAAGGTGAAAGCACTCTTTAATAACGTCGTGTGTATGCTTTGGGTGTTCTTGGTGGGGCAGTTGCATTTGAATCCATGTAATCTATAGTGACTCTTGACTTTTATGACAGAGTCGTCAATATTTTGATGTATATGAAACTTTTGCTAATAATGGGCACAGCCTGGGCTTGCATGAAGTCAACTAAAGCTCTAATGAACACTTTGACCTCTGCTACCTTGTGCAGGAGGAAAGTGGGATGAGTTTTAGGGCACGGAGAGAGGCCTGGCAGTTACTGTGCTGTGTTAACGTTTAATTCCTGCAGCTGAATTCAAACAGTATTAAACTCTGGCGATATTTGCACTTTGGGAATGAGTACATTCTTGTGTATGATCAGACTCAGCAAATGCCACTTGCAAAGCTGTTAATAGGTTTGCACCTTTCTTTCTTTGGGTTCTTTTTTTGTTTGTTTGTTTTTCCTTTGACAAGGACATGTCCGTACTTTAAATTTTTACATGCATCATGGCTTCAAGTAGAACTGAGGGGCAGGGGGTGGGGGAACTAGGTAGGAGTAGGGAGGGGTGGGGGGAGGGCAGGCAATTTTTTTATGTGAATTTTGATATGAAGAGAAATTAGTCACTTATTTATACGATAGGCTTGACTCGAGTGTTTTTTCAAAGTCGGTATTCCCAATGTGAAATGTGATACTATTTTCCTTTTAGTAGTAAATTTGGATGTAGACTGACAGACATAGCTGAATGTCTTAATAAATTACATTTGAAGATTTTTACACCTGGTTATGTGATTCTTGTACTGAAGTTGCCATGAGTTGAAGTACGTGGTGAGCAGCTCTTCTGTGATAGTAGCTCCCCCTTCCTCTTGGAAATCAGTGGAACTTCTCATGCACGTGTCCTCACCTGTTTTCATTGCAGTGCTGTGTGTTGTGGTGGTGCTTCCTGGCCTCCCCTGGCCCTTCCCACCTGTTCTTGGCAAGTGCAAAGCAATAGCAGGCCATCCAGGCACTACTTAATTGAGACTGATGCTATCCTAGCTGCATTTTAAGGCCTGTGGAAGCAGGAAACGATGACTCTCGGGTCAATGAATGCTGTTCAGTGTTGTGAAACCACAGACTTTCCCTAAGTTCACAGAACATGCTTCTGAAGAATACTCCTGCTTACTGTTTCTGGATGCAGAAAAATTACCCCAGAAGTTCCTCACGCCAGTGATGGGAAGTTTTTCCTTTGTGTGACATCACCTGACTGCCATGGAATAGAGCAAGTGGTACCTCAAGTGATTGGGAAGAGGAAATGTGAGGAGCTGGACTTTATCAGCCTTGTGAAATGGGGGCTCTCGGGGTTGTGGCTGCTACAGAGATACCTCGAGGTGAATGCAGGGAAGGGAGGAGAGGAACTCATGCTCATCTACAGGCTTCACATGAGAGCAGTAGGGCAGAAGGGAATCATGGGGGCCATCAACTCCAGTTCACTGCTGTCCCACACTCTGTCACATCATCACTTTCAGAAATATAGGAAATGGTGTTGAAAGAACAACAGGAAAAAAAAAAAAGATTTGCCTTCACTGCTTATGCTGAGAAGCTCTCAGCCTGGCTGATCTCTTGGCAGTGAACTTTTTAATTTCTACTCGAAATTATTCATAGCTAATTGGTAATGCCAAAGTGAGAGGAAAAGACTGTGGCTTCACACCAACATCTGTAAGAGGTGTGTGCACATGGAGACTGCTCATTATCAATCAACAGGCCTGTGACATGCAACAGATGGCACTGACTGGCAGGCCTGAGGAGTTGGAAAGGTGGATGGTGGCGCTGGAAAGGATCCTGAAGGAAAAAGAAGGTCGGTGCTATTGTCTGAGAGAAACTGCTGCAAGATTCGTGGTGGAGTGAACTGAAAGCAGTTCTGCTGTACTGAAGAAGGGGCTCGAAGACCAGGGGGCTCAGGCAGCCTTAGCAGAGTTGCACAGCCTGGCAAGAGGAGCACTGAGAGATAAAAACAGCTCTGCTGCACCTTTTATTTTTTTGTAAGAAGGATATTTTGAAGAGGGAGAGGAGAGGCTACTAGCTTAGGGAGTTCATAGGAACAGGGCTTTTCTTGAAAGGTGGAAATTACCTTAATTAGGTGCCAACAGTATTACAAAGAGTTGGTAGAGAACAAGACAGGGTGGAGCATGTGCATTGCTGCAGGGTTGATGAGGCAAAGGTAGCTGGTTAGTAAAGTCAGCTGGACTAGAAAGCTCAAAGGGGTTGTGAGTGTTCATTTTGGCTCGCTTTTTTGGTTTTCCAATTAAGAAAAATGCCATCAGAATACCATTTTCTGGAAAACTAGGGACAGCTGGCTCCAGAAGGAACTTCAGAATAAGCCTGCAGGGAATGGGGAGGGGTGGGAAAGAGATACTGGTAAGGCAAGCAGACTGTATCTGAGGGGTCAGGAAGTGCAGGGATCCAGTGAGAACTGCCAAAACTCATGCCGAGATAGATGTTGCAGAAGAAATTAACTCTATAACTTGAAGAGAAACGAGAGAAAAAGGGATTTTATTTTTTATGGGGGAGCAGGGAGGTAGGGAATGAAATGAACCTTCTGTCTTGATGCTCTGTAGAGCATCTGAGAGAACAATACCCCTGACCTCTGAGCTTTTTTTGCCTAGTGCAGAGCTCCCTCTTGGGTACAGCTTGCTTTGAGTTGTTTTTCTCTGCAGCTGTGCATGAATAAATGGGGCAAAAAAAAAATCCCTTTGGAGTGTTTTATGATCAGGGTGTATAAGTGTAAGCTGAGGTTTGAAATCGTCTTCGTGAGAACTCCTGATGGTGGTGTAACTAACAAACACTGGGGCTCGAGAAGATGCTGCCAGCCAGGTGATACAATGGGAACAGTTGGGAATTTTATGACTGGTTGGGGTTGTTTTTGTTGGAAATGAGAGTACTGCTCACAGGTTGTTCTGGTGTGTGTTTAGTCAATCCTGTTGAGCATCCCAGCATTGCCTGTTGTGCTGGACTCAGGGAGATATATTTACATCAAGTGAGATGATGATTCCATGAAAAGAGCAAACAAGTCTGTGTAGGAATTGGGAGTTGAAGGCCCTGATTTGGATTGCACTGCTCTCGGTACCTTTGGCTTTTGTCTGTTTTGCAGCAGCAGAACCTGATCCTTCTCTGATCCTAGCAAAGCATTTTATGCCAAGGCAGAGCATTCTCAAAATGTGCAAGGTTTCCTAGCATGGGAAAACCTCTTCATTCCAAGTTTCTCTTCTTTCCTGATTCATTTAAAAGGCAATTTCTGTGTTACCTCTATCCTTTTCCTAAAATAGACCAGAGTTGGGGCTGAGCTCTCTGAATGTTTGAGAACAAGCTTGTGCTGTTTTTCCTAACTGGCAGGGGAACTTAAGGAGTTTCATTTCAGTTGGTTTGAATTAGCAAGTAAGAGAGAAAATACAAGCTAGAAGTTGATACCAGTGACTAAAATACAAGAAACCTCTAAAGGTCCCTTCTAACCCTGCCGTTCTATGAAACCTCTACACCTGGGCTGTTTGAAGCATTTTGTGTTGTTGCTAAGTCAGCTGTGTTCAGAATGAAAGTAACCAAATGAAAGTGTTGTAGCTGGGTTTTGTTTGGGTCAGGAGAGGGAAGGGTAGGCAGGCAGGCTGCTGGGTTTGGAGCTGGCAGGGCATCACAGCACAGTGCAGGAGTCACTGGGTTGGTAGTTGTCAAGAAGGAAGGTCCATGGAGTGCTGTTGCTTTGGCTGCTCTCAGCAGGGCTGTGGAGGCAGCTGGAGGATTGGTGCTCTCTCTCTTTTTTTTTTTTTTTTCCCTCCCCCATGTTAAATTTATATGAAGAGCCCTTTAAATAATTTTCTAGCACTACTTTTCATTCTCTGCAACATCTGGAGCTGTTGTGTACCAGCTGAGTCTGTCTTGTAAGGGTTGCTTATTCCAAGTCTTGCCTGTGATGTCACCCCGCAAAAACATCTGTGGGGAAGAACTGAACTCTTTGGCTTTACTTGAGCTTATGAAAGTGTCAATAGATGCAATTTTAAACTCAGTTTTTCTAAGTATTACAATACTGAGTTTAGAAATTAATTGATCTCCATTTCTATGGCAGGTAGGTTCAATCACATTAAGGACCACAATTCAGTCTCTTGAAGGTACCAGTTTTCCTTTGACCATGCCTATTGAATGTTTTAACTATGGCTGTTTTAACTCACTAGCACCCTGCTGGAGTCTAAGCCTGGGACCTCTCTCCTTGGTGCCCACCTGGGGACTGTGGCCAGGGAAATTCCATCTGTTTTCATAAAGGAAGCTGTGAGTCAGTTGATAAACCACTCAGCAAATGTATTCTGTGGCTCTAAGGTATTGATTATTCTCTTGATAAAAAACACTGTCTTTTAGAGAGAAAGGTAGCCTGCAAAACTTGGGGAGCTGTGTACAACTTGAAGAGTATTAAACAGTGCTGAGAAAGCATAGCTGGCACACACCTAAACCTAAAGAGAGCATCCTGGTTAAAGAGGTGAAATGGGAAAGAACAATTGATATGCACAAGCAAACAACCTAACGTTAAAAAAAAAAAGGGATAAAAAAGATTTCTATGTATTGCAAGTAATTAGAGACAAATTTTCCCAGAGGTTGCTATTTCCTGAAGGCTTATAATACACATCCTTAAATAAATCTGGTAGCTGAAACTTCTCTCCGCTAATACAAAAGCCAAAGACCAGAAGATCTGCAGAGTTTTGCAGCAACAGATGTGAAAAGCCCAGGAACTGCAATGTGGATAAATGGCTTAATTCTTAGGAATTTAAAAGGTAAAACTGACTTAATTGGATAAAAAATAATCAGTGAAATAGGTATCTGGTATTTATAAATGAAATGATACACAGTTCTTTAATTGACCGTAGTCTGAGTTTTCTTTAAATTGATTGTTTGCCTCTAGCTTGGGGAAAAAAAAATGCCTGCTGGAATGCAGAGGGATTAAGTTTTATTTATTTTCCTTGCTAAGAGCCACATTGTGCAATTTAAAAGGAAATGTCCTTGAAAGATGGGTTCCTTTGTAAACTGTTTCAGCCCTTGTTTGTTTTCAGATGGAAATTAATTTCTCCAAGGCCCTCCGTGTTAGAAAATGTGGTGATGCCTAAAGAAAAGTGAACAATTGTAACCTGCTAAAATACATCTTGTTTTCAAGATAAAAATCTTTGCATATGTGGTTGTTTTGGGTATAGCTGATGTATGTTCTTACAGGAGAAAAGGGCTGCTAATGATCTTCATTTGCACAGGCAGTAGGAAACAATCAGTGGGAGAAACTCAAACCCAACTGTTGACTATTACTAGAAGTCTTTCTACTTTGATGTGCTCTAAATATTAATCTTCAGTACTGCAGAAGAGGCAGCCAAGTGTGTCAGCTCCTTGTTGAGCTCCATGGGTGTGGGTGAGGGGGGGTTCTTGGCTATGCTCATTCTTGTGTCCAGCTGTAGTACACAGCAGTAAGGATCCTCTGAAGGGGTTAAGGGCATTCTCACAAAAACTGGGCTCTTGTAGCTGTTTCTCACCAGAGTTGCAGTTGCATGTGAGGTGGATCTGGTGACTTCCAGCTCCCCATTTTTTTTTATAAAGGTGTGGAGCTGGAGAGTATGATTAAAGGAAGCTGCAGGGTCACCTTTTCACAGAATCATAGAATGGTAGGGTTGGAAGGGACCTTTAGAGATCATCTAGTCCAGCCACCTGCAGAAGCGGATCCACCTAGATCAGGTCACATAGGAACGTGTCCAGGCAGATCTTGAAGACGTCCAAGGAAGGAGCCTCCACACCCTCNATTCTCACAAAAACTGGGCTCTTGTAGCTGTTTCTCACCAGAGTTGCAGTTGCATGTGAGGTGGATCTGGTGACTTCCAGCTCCCCATTTTTTTTTATAAAGGTGTGGAGCTGGAGAGTATGATTAAAGGAAGCTGCAGGGTCACCTTTTCACAGAATCATAGAATGGTAGGGTTGGAAGGGACCTTTAGAGATCATCTAGTCCAGCCACCTGCAGAAGCGGATCCACCTAGATCAGGTCACATAGGAACGTGTCCAGGCAGATCTTGAAGACGTCCAAGGAAGGAGCCTCCACACCCTCCCTGGGCAGCCTGTGCCAGTGAGTTCCCTTGAGTATGGATGAGGAATATAAACTGAGTTCTGAAAATGTCCCAGCTATAGCAGCAGGTGCCAGGTCCGGGGTGATGTGCTGCTGGTGGGCTGCTGTCATCTGCTCCCCAGGCTTGTTCTCAACAGAAAAAAAACAAGCCTTACCCAGGTGTAGGGTTTTATTAGCTGTGTCTGTCCTGTGCACTGACAGGTCCTGAATTGTCCCCTGTGGCTTCAGACACAGGCAGGCTCCATATATGTGCTGGGCTGCCAGGGAGGGAGTGGGCAGTGCTAGCTGTGGTAGGCTCATGCTTCTGATGCTGCTCTCTGTCTCACTGGGAGATCAAACCTTTCCCTGAGCAGAAAACTAGCACTAGACCTGTCCTTTTCTCCTCCTGAGAAACCACCCTTTGACACGTGTGCTAAAGACAGCACAAACATCTGGATGAAATTAGCCCCGTGCTTAGACTTCGCCCCGCAGGGTCCGTGCAGCGGGGCTCCGACCTTCTCAGAGGCCCGCGACTGCGGGCCAGAGGGTTCACTTTTCCCCTTTTCCATGGGCAGGACGGAGGCAGCAGGACAAGGGAGCGTGTGTGAGGGGAATGACGTGTCGGGGAGCAGGCGGGCAGCTCCGGCGGCGGCCACAGCGGGGCAGTGGCGTTCCGCGGACGGGAGGCACCGGCTCAACCTCGCACCGGTGTTTAAGAGAGTTTAAAGAGTATCCGGGAAGATTTATAGAGAATTTTTTATATATATATATATATATATATATATAATTAAACAAAAACCTAAAAATTCCACATTTGAATTCACCAACTAAATCCAGAGCGAAGCTGCACTCCAGGGTGTTCCCTGCGTTGGGCTCTGCTGAAACGGCTCACGTCTGCTCATTCTGATGGGGGAAAAACATGAGATTTACCTTCATGGAGGACCAGAGATCTGCTCTGACACCGGTATTCTTTTAGCTTGAAAGCCGTTTCCCCCTCTTCTTAAAGACCAGGCAGCACGGTTGGCTTCACTCTCGGTGACAAAGCAATTGAGTGCCAGGCAGCAATTCCTTTTCCCCCCCCCACCCTTTTTTTTTTTTTTTGGAGCTTCCCACAGATAAAGATTCAGATAATAAAAATAATTTGATTGGGGTCAGGATTTCTGCTCCATATAACCCAAGGGTATTTGGATAATTGCTTGGATTCTGGTGGAGTCCCACTGGGTGTCAATCAACACTGTCCAGCTTCAATTATGGGTTCAGCTATTTTCTCCTCTCCCCTTTGCATAGGGTTTTAAAGCTGAGATATGCAAAGACAGGCCACTGTCAAACACTCCAACGGGAGACTGCTCTTCAGCTCCTTGAATACAATATCTCTTGCCTTCTTGCATAAATATTTTAATTGCTAATTTGCTGGTCTCATTTAACACAGATTTAGCATTTATCATTTGAATTTAAACTTGTTAAAAATCCAACGATTTTCTTGGCTACCTATGTTAATAATTTAAAGAGAAAGCTTATTATTAAATTATTATGGGTAATTATTTTGTAACCAGTGTGGAAATTTTCATTTCTGCAGCCTTAAAAGATCCTAGGAGCAGCACATGCAGATCAATACGGATCAAATCCCAGAAAGAGTAAAGATGCACAGGAAGAGAGTCTTCTTTAGAAAATGCTACAGGAAAAAGTGATTATGAAGAATACTAAAATGAAAAATGGAGTATAATTCTCTGTCCTTGCTGCAAAGCCTTGGAGACTGCTGGAGCAAAGTGCTGTAGTTGGAGGGTCGTAATAGCCTTTTACCCTCTGGGTTTCGATTCCTTCTGAAGCTGGGAAACTGGTGGGATGGGATTTGGATGAATGGACCTTGCAGAGCACGACAGGACTGTTGTATGTGGTGTTTGCCATGTGTCTGCTGGCTCTTTGTGCAACACAGATGCTGTGGGTCTGCCAGCCCCACGATACAGCACGCCTCTGCCTTCTGCATGGCCAGTAGCTGATTGTCCAGCACTTTCCAAGCACATCTCAGGCTTCTGGAATAATGAAACAGAAGAAAAGTTTTGCCTTAGTTTTCAATTTCCCACCTGGAAGGTTTTGAGTTCAAAAAAGTGACTACTCCAAATATGGAGGCTTGTTGGGGTAGTGTTTGTAGGCTGCAGTTTGGGATCTGTAGCTCCAGCACTCCTGTCTAGCACACACTGTGCCTCGTGGAAGGGTGGGCAGTGGCAGGCTCAGGCCCAGCCCTCCAGGATTTCCAGGAGTCAGGTAAAAGTTAATGATTTCGTTGAGTCAGTACTGAGGTTTACTGGGCAGAACGAGTCCTGCTCCTGCTCTGTAAATGGTGCAGAGGAGCCTTTCCCTGCCTGCAGCACCAGACTTTCCATCCCTGCTGGGTGCTTGTGGTGCAGTCAGTGCTAATGTGGTTCTGCAGGTACGGTGCACCCTGGCAGCCCAGCCCCTGGCCCCAGCAGCTGCCTCCGTCGCTTACACAGAAGCACTTGGCAGAAGTGTGTTGCTTTTCTGCGGTGGCATAATCATCATAGACATAATTCCCTTAAAAGGATGTTTTAAGGTACATGCTCCTGAGGTAAGTGATGCCAGCACGGCCCTTCTGGCATTCCTCAATTTCTCAGCATCCGGCCAGCAGCCTCCACAGCTGGATTTAGCCCATAGCAAAAATGTGGAGAACAATGAGGTGAAGTCAAACCCCCTCCCCACTCCCGCCAGATGGCCCTCATGCTTTTTTAATTTCACTTTAAACGGCTGGTAAATGCTCTGCAAGCACTTGGTGAGTTTACAAGGGATGCGAGTCCTTCCCGTCACATTATTTTGGGAGCATGCAGCATGGACTCCTGGATGGTGCCAGCACCCGGGGTGGGCTCCCCACTCGCCTTTCTCGGTGGTCCTTCTGTTTTACTGGGTCTTTAGATGAAGTCCTGAAAGAGAAGCACTGAGAGACTTCAGGAGGGTAAAGAGCAGGTCCTAGAAATGTTACTGGACTGGCCCTTGCACACGTGTGTCACAGACCACATGTGGTGTGTGCACCTGGTCCTGGCGCTGCTTTGGAGCAGACCACGCTCTGAAGGGCAGGCGACTGTTCCTTGCTCAGATGTCAGCCCTCAGTCTCTGCCCATTGGCAGTTGCCAAATTCTGCCAGCAATGCTTTATGCTTTTTGAGAGCAAGGGGCAGTTTGGGAAGTACAGAATTTGGCAATGACTGACTTGCCCGTTGATTTCATGAAAACAGGACATATGCCAACTCCTGACCCATTACTTTGACATTTGAGTTTCAGCTTTGTGGTGGCGTTGTGATATTGAGAAAATCAAATAGAACTTTTCAGCTTACAAAATTGTGAATTCCTGAGTTTTGGCACTAGTATAAACCAACTCTTGATCCTGGATTTCCTAATATTTGCATCTTTTTTTTACCCCCCGCACGCCAGGATCATTTTCCCTTTGAGAACAATACCAGATCTGGCTCTCGTACTGTACTGTGTATGGAGTATTTGAATGAATTAACTAGTAGATTTGTTTACGCACAGAAGGGTTCTGCCCAGACATCGTTGTTGTAAACTTTTCCATCTGCATGCCTCCAACCTGACCTTGATCTACTGTAGGGCTTGGGGGGAGGGCTTGTTCACACTCCAGCCTTGCAGGATTTTCTATCGGGATTAGCTTTAAGGGGCTCAAGTTGTTGAAGGGTTTCTCTACTGATAAATGGATTGAGACCCATATTTTAATCTCACGTCATCAAACATTCATCAGATACTCTTGGTCATTACTGACAGAGCCAGGTTTGAACTAGTGACCTAGCAGTAAAAGGTCCCATTAGCAATTTCCTTAAACTGTCAAGTCCTTGCATAAAACAAATGAAATGCGATGGATTTTCTGTTTTCCCCCCACAGGTAAAGGCAGTGGGTTTCTGCCTGAGCTTTATGTACCCATGACTGTGTTACCCAAACACTCTGTGTTAAAGTCTTCATGCTCTCCTATAAGCCAGATGTGTGAAGAAATACAAAGATGGGGTCTATCACCAGAATGCAGCCCCTCTGCACAGGGCAGTTGGTGGTCCCTCAGAGCTGTGCACATTTCACCTGCTTGTTTCCACAAGCTGGAGGAAGGTCTGGTGGCAAATCCCATCCCCTCTGTGCCAGGTGCAGCACAGGTACCTTGTGCCAAGGCAGATCCAGGCTGCGTGTGTGTTGTTCTCTGTAAGCAATAAAAGCAGAGACTGACAGGCGTTTAGAGCAGCTGAAGCTCACATCACACCTCACTGTTCTTTTCCCAGCAATTTTTGTATCCAAGTTCTCCCTCTCTTTACAGAATCATTTGAAGAAATAATGTGTGTGTGGAGGGGGGGAGTTGGAAAAATTACCTCCAGCAGTCATGTTATAATGGCTCTTGTGCTGACAGCCCTTTGGGAACAGTGGCAGCAGCGGGGTAAGTATATATGACATCTTTGTAGTGATAAAGAAACAAATAAATGTTCCCATTAACACTCCATCAGGTCAACAGCTATTCCAGACCAACATGATGTTAGAGAAACCGGTTTGATTCATATCATCTAAGACACACTTCTCTTGCAACATATCTTGTGGAAGGCACATAAACCAGAGGTCCTGCTCTAACCAGGTGGAGTCATTAAAGAATCAGTGAACTTTTTACAAGTTGCTTGAAATACCCTGGCTAGAATCCAGCTCCAGCGTTGCTGCTGTGTCTGGTTAACAGTTCCCTCATCACGCCATGACAATTACTCTGTTTCAGCAGTGGAGGAAGTAATTTCTCCCGTACATCGTTTGTAATGCATTTTGGGAGGCTTCTGAACGTTTCTTAAGCCCTGCAAGTGAGATCAGTGGGAGGTGAGCTTTACCATAACAGTGTGCTCAGGAGGCACGAGCAGCATTTGTGGATGACCCATAATGAATGTGTGTGCATATGGAACACACACACACACATGCACACGGGTGCCTGCTCAGACAGGCTTCCCTTTCCCTGCGCCAGCCAGCATGAGTTGTGCTTGAACAAGGACTACCATGTCTAGTACTGAACATCACCGTCCAAAACATTTTTATCCAAGAGAGTGTTTAAATACTTTAGCTCTGCTAAAATGCAGACTTTTTAAAGTCTGGCCCAGACTTTGTACCCAGAGTTCCTAATGCATGTGGTGCTTCCTTCCTAAGGTGTGGATAATGTGTGGTTGTCTCTTTGCCAGAGCTTTTATTGCTTTTTCTTCACACAGGATGAATGTTTTTGAGAATAGGTCCTGAGAAGGGACATGAGAAGTCCAAGTTGATGCCTTTGGTCTGCCTCAAGTCCCACAGATCCCGGATAAAGATAAAAACAAAGAGATTCCCTCTTCTGCATCATGCAAAGCTAGGGACTTGAACTTCCAGTTGTCCAAAGCTCTGGAAAACATCTATAAAAGTGAGTACCTTTTTGTATTACAAATGTCATTGCAACCAAAGCACTTTTGTGCTGTGTTCTGGCAAAATCTCACTGGTCAAAGGTATGTCTCCAGCTCCAGGCAAAATATCTGAGACCAGATAATGAACTTAGTTCTGCTCCTGCTGAAATTGTAAGACTTTCTGATGTTAAAAGGATGCCAGAGAAAATAGATTGCAAAATGGTCAGCACAGAAAGAGTAGCCAAAGCCTGAACAATCAGATCCTAGGCTTAGGGAACATAAAGCTTACCAACCCATCAAGTTACGTGTCTCTCTTGTCACTTTCCTATTCGAAGGAAGAGACAGAGATTTTGGAGTACATCCTTCAAAAGAGCTTGTGCACCTGTAAAGTTGCAATCTCAAGGTGTAAAGTCCTCAGAGTTTATGTAAGTGTTTAAAAGGAGACATAGATTCCTGAGCCACTTAAATCCTTCTGATATTATTCAGTCTTGATTCAGCAAAGCATGTGACAACTTTAGTAGATGTTTAAATCCATTCCATGTAATATGCTTAAACTCATCCTCTCAGAGGGAGGGACTGCATGCCTCTGGGTTTCTTCCCTCTTAAACGGGGGACATGTACTTAAATCTCCCTCAAGATTATCTGTTTACGTGCTTTGCTGAACTGACAATGTAAAAATCAGAGCAAGATTTTGTGTGATAAAATAACCATAAGCTGTCCAGTGGCTGCCAGAACAAATGCAAGCTAGCCTTAAATGCATTGCAAGCTCGTGTGAGAGCTGTAGGGAAAGGGAATCTGCAGCTGGCTGTAGCTGAGTACAGTTCCCACCAACCTACTTTGTCTGCTCTTATCAACGAGAGCAGAGGCTGTTACTCCTTGTGAAGTGGTGTGTGGGGGGGGGGGGGGGTGAAGGGGTGGCCTTTTGGCATGAGTACGGCTGTCACGAGGGCCCCGCGATTCACTGGGGGCTGAGAAGCTCTCGAGGCAGAGCCCTCGGGTGTCTGTCGCTAACCACGGCCAGGCAGCGCTGTGGTCCAGCTGCCCCAGCAGTATGCTGCCGCTGGCCACGGCCGGCCGGGACCCCGCGCCGCTGCCTACGGAGGGCAGTGGGAGCTCCGACGGCGTTTGGGGCGGCCACAGCAACATCTCCTCCCTCTGTGCTCAACACGGGGCTTGCTGGAAGATGCGGGAACCCCCGGGAGAGGAGCGGGGTGCCGGCTGGGGCTGCGGGAGCTCCCGTCTCGTCGCGCCGCGGTGCGCGCCCCCGATGCTGCGCGGGCCCGGCGGGAGCTGCTCCCCGCCGCGGCCACCAGGTGGCGCCGTGGCCACGCGACGCGGCGGCCCCCGGC
>WBNH01002682.1:176230-213419 GCA_013401255.1 Urocolius indicus | reverse complement strand
GTCGCTGAGGCTGCGTGAGGCACCCCAAGCTCGTCAAGCTCAGCTGCTGACTTGACATGGCCAAGTCACCGCCACCGAACCGTGGCCCTAAGTGCCACATCGACGCGTATTTTAAATATCTCCAGGGATGGTGACTCAACTACTTCCCTGAGCAGCCTGTTCAAGCTCTTGGTAACCCTTTCGGTGAAGAGATTTTTTTTCCTCGTAACCAATCCAAAACATCATCCCCTGGTGCAACTCCAGGCCGTTTCCACTCATTTTGTAGCTTGGGAGAAGAAACCAACACCCACCTCGCTGCAGCCTCCTTTCTGGTAGTTGACTCCTCTCAGTATCCTCTTTGAACCAATTAACCCCAGTTCTTTCAGCTTCTCCTCGTAAGACTTGTTCTCCAGACCCTTCACCAGCTTTGTTGCTTGTCTCTGGACATACTTCAGTACCTCCACGTGTTTATTGTAGTGAAGGGCTCAGCCTTCACTACAATACCTTCACGGTGTCACTCATACCGTGACACTGGTCATGGTATTCAAGGTTCAGCCTCACCAGTGCTGAGTACAGTGGGAGACTCACTTCCTCGGCCCTGCTGGCCACACTATATCTGATACAAGCCAGGAAGCCGTTGGCCTCCGTGGCCACCCGGACACACTGCTGGCTCACGTTCAGGCAGCTGTTGATTAACACCCCCAGGCCCTTTTCCTTTAGGTAGCTTTCCAGACACTCTGCCCCAAGCCTGTAGTGTTGCATGGGGTGATTGTGGCCCAAGTGCAGGACTCAGCACTTGGCCTTGTTAAACCCAATGCCGCCAGCCTCAACCCATCGATCTGGCTTGTTCAGTTACCTCTGTAGAGCCTTAGTACCCTCCAGCAGGTCAACGCTGCCGCCCAGCTTGGTGTCATCTGCAAGCTGATTGAGGGTGCACTAGATCCCTTCGTCTATATCATTGATATAGATGTTAAAAAGAACTGGCCCCAACACTAAAGTGTGGGGAGCACCACTGGTGGCTGGTCACTGCTCTGCCACCTCTCTCACACTTGCAACTGTGTTTCTTGGGTACAAGCCGGGGAACATTGGCCTCTGCTCTGGGCAGCTTTCTGAAGCAGTTCCTGCTTTACCTGCTCCAGCTCTCGCCTTGCTGTTAGCTCCCAGTCAGTCCTAGGGGGCATGTTGACCTCAGTGGCCCTGTGCTGCACCTCCTCTGCCCACTCTCCAGTAGCCTACAGCTCGTGCTACTTTCCAGGGTGCCCTCAAGCTGTCAGAAGCTTTTTAAGTATGGAAGTCTATCTAGGCAACAAATCCCCTCACAAGGAAATTACGTCTGCAGAGGATTTGTTTCTGCTTTTCCTGTGGTTTTCTGCATGGTTAGAAGAAGGGATGTGATGCTTCAGCAACTTGTTTTAGTTGTATGATTGAAGTCTGACTAGAGATTGAACCAAAATACTTCAACAATCTTTTATCAGGAGAGTCTAACAGTGTGTCATGCAGGAGGACTTTGTGCTTGTGTTTAGGCTGCAAAACAGTGCAGCATCTGTGGTGAGACCTGAAAACAAGGGTGTGCTCTGAAATAGCTGTCTTGGGCAACGGTGTACTTCTATGGCTGAAGCTAACTGCACTGAGATGCAGCCTTTTAGGCTCACATGGGCCAGTCCCACTTGAGAATTAGTAGTGCCTGAGCACTCTCCAGGGTTTCCAGGGCTATGGCAGAGCACGTGAGTTTAAGCCAGGACAGACATCTTTGATAAGCATGTCTGAAAAGAATGCTTAGTCACCTGTGATTCCAAAGCCAGGGACAGGCTTCCTCGTGCCATTCAAGGTATTCCATTTATCCTCTTGTGTAAGTGAAAAAAAAAAAAAATTCTTACTATAACAATCCCAAAATACTTGCATGAAAAAATGAGATCAGTAGACAGTAAACATTGGCCTATCTGTGATATTACTGTCCTGTTCCAAATTAAGGGAAGCACTGGGGAAATAAAACGTTTTCGTTTGCCAGATAAACCAGAATGAGTCACAGTTTTTTCTAAAGTTGCTGTATTGACTAGCATCCTGTCCCTGGAGGCTGAAGTATTTGAGGAGGCAATCCAAATATTCTCCAGTCATTAACAAAGCAACTTCGTATAAGCGGGAGAATGAAGGTTACGTCTAGAACACCCGAAGTCATTACTGTTAGAAAAAAAAGGAAGAAATTATGTCTCAGCAGTCAGAGGAAGGACAATATTCATATTCTAAAGCTAAGGGTGATGGGACATCTTAGAGAGCAGCGTTCTTTTCTATTACTGTAAATGTAGACATCAGATCAAAGCACCTGTGAAATGCTGTGGGAGATTTTGTTGTACCCCATGTAGAAGTATCCAAGCAAAGAATACATTGGAGAAGGAAACATAGTATCTTTCTGTTAAGTATTCAGAAACAAACTTTCAGGAGGTGAATGTAAGCAGCAATTCAACTTTGTCTTTAGTTATGCATGAACAAAAAAATAAAATGTTGAAGGTGCAATAGGCTTAAGAGAATTAAACATGGATTCAAAATTTCTCATCAAAGGATCAGAGTCTTAGTATTTCAGGTACATTACTGTAAAGACTGAGATCTTCAAAGCAGCATTAGCCTGGCTGTTCACAGGTAGCAGAAAGGTAAACTAGTATGATTTAAGGCAAATATTAGGTACATGTAACATTTGTGAGCTGGCTCAAAACTAGTCTGGAAATCACACAGCTATAATCAGGTTTCTGATAGGCCTCTTCATGCATGCAGCAGAAACGCTATGCCATCAGCTCTCAATAACGATGATATTGTGACAAAATTGTACCTTTACAGAAAAACCTGAAAGGAAATAGCAATTTTTCAAAATCATAGTATGAAGGAGCACTGAGTAGCCTTTGTAATAACTTCTGTACTGGGGGACATGCATAACTTTTACTGATGGTTTTATCCTGGCTAGGATGAAAGCACCAAAGCTGTTCTGTCACTGTCCCTCCTAAATTGGATGGGAGAGAGGGAAATACAACAAACGGCTGGCAAATTGAGGTAAGGACAGGGAGATCACTGAGCAGTTACTGTCCTGGGTGAAATAGACTCAAATTGGGGAGAACTAGTTTAATTTATTAACAATANGAGTCCTTTCCATGGGCTACAGTTCTTCACTAACTACTCCAGCATGGGTCCTTCCCACAGGGTGCAGTTCTTCACAAACTGTCCCAACGTGGGTCTCATCCATGGGGAAACAGTCCCCCAGGAACTAATTGCTCCAGAATGGATCTCCTACAGGGTCACGAGTACTGGCAGCAAACCTGTTCCAGCATGGACTCCTGTCTCCGCAGATTCCCAGGTCCTGCTAGGAGCCTGCTGCAGTGTGGTCTTTCCTTGGGGTCCCATTCTTCTTTGGGCATCCACCCACTCGAGTGTGAGATCTTCCGTGGGTAGCAAGCAGATCTCTGCTCCACCATGGACTTCCATGGGCTGCAGGGATAGTTCTGCCTCACCATGGCCTTCACCATAGTTCGCAGGGGAATTCCTCCTCCAGTGCCTGGGCACCTCTTCCCTTCCTTCTTCAGCGGCTTTGATGTCCACAGAGTTGGTCTCACATTTTCACTCCCTTTTGCTGCTATAGTTTAGCATCTACTCAGCAACTTCTTTCCCTTCTCCAGTATGTTACTCACAGAGGTGTTACCTCCTAACTGTCTCAGCCTTGGTCAGCGGCATGTCCACCTCAAAGCCACATGGTAATGGCCCTATCAGATACAGTGGAAGCCTCTAGCAGCTTTTTAAAAGAAACTACCCCTGTAGTCCACCACTGTCAAAACGTGACCACACAAACCCACTACACTTGTCAGGCATTTCAGATGTTGGCAAATTGTTCTTAAGGGTGGTCCCTGATTTCTACCAAATTAACAACAACAAAAAAAAACCTAGAATTCCATTCTTAAAGTTCTATATTACTTTCTGAACAGGGCTTGTGTTGGAGCGTTCTATTTATCACTGAGCAGAAGTGGATTAGGTAGCACCAAATCAGTGTGACTTGTCGTTAATTCCCACTCTTTGAAAAGGTAACAAGTTTGAGGCAACTGAAAGGACTACTGGGGAGAGTCTCTGAAGAAAACTTGAGCTGTCTGGAGAGAAAGGAACTGCTGCCATGATTCTGCTGAGGACATGGCACTTCAGCACTCATCACTATCATGGAGATGCACGTGTGAGGCTTTGTTAACCTTACCAGCAGGGCTGTTGGAAGTAGCAGTTACTTAACTGACAAAATTGATTATTACATTTTATAGAGCCAAAGCTTTTTGAGAATTACAAGCATCCTGTTGCTAGTGAGCTGAAAGGTAAGGTTAAGAATTCAATTGATGTCCACTTTTTATTTTTTCTTTTTAACAGTTGGATCAAACACCAGAATTTTTTTAAGCAGGGAGTGCTTTGAATCATTGTTATCCCTGGCAGTCTCCGAGCAGTGATATTTAGTAAGATCTTGCATTAGTGAGCCGGTGAAGAATAGGTTTGCAGACTTCCAGGAGTTACTTTGTATTTTTTATGCCTTGCATCATCATTATTCTAAGCCCATACCTGCTGGTTCTCAGCCATGATCTCAGTTCAGGCTGGCGTTGAGAGAACAAAGAAGCTACAGAATCCAAATTCAGCACAAAAGGTAGCCTGTCTAGGCAGATCTGTACACAATAAATGCAGAACAGGGCTAGCGATGGGATGAAACCCTATGGAACTGCACATATGTACATACTTGCTCATGTGTGAGGTGGATTAGTAATTGCTGGGTGTAAAAGGTTGAGTCTTCTAAGGACTGAATAACCTGAACCACTGCAAAGTGATCTCATCCAAGGCTGCTTAAATTTCTTCTGCATGCTGATGTTGTGAACAAGAACAGAAATACTCAGAGTTCTAATACTTAGAGTTCTAAGTGTTTGTACAAACATTCCAGCACCTTGTGTGTGACTCTTATGGCATGCTGCAGGCTGAACAGAAGTATTACCCCTCTGCATCGTGATCTTTTAACGCTTTGGATAATCTAGCATTGGTATAAAGTGATTTTGGGAAAAACAGGTTTCACCTGAGAAACTCCATTTAAAGTTTGAGCAATTCCAAATGCTGCTGTTGCAAGATGATTTCTGTCCAAATACAAAACTATTGTATTCTAAGTTAACCAGTTGCACAATTCCTTACAGTCACTAGCTGAGAGGAAGCAGGGAATATATTCAGTAGCATGCTTAAAAGTACTGCAGCATCAGGAGTACTTAGGTGTCCTGAAATATTAAGTATTGTGCTTAAGACAGCTATGCTGGATAAGCATTTTTAATAGGTTTTTGTTAACAGTATGATTCAAATTTTAATGTGAGAAAGCCAAATAGCAACATCTGTTTGTCATTGATAGAGTCTTTTTGTTCTGGCAGAAAAAAATGTGGTTTTGAGAGCCTGTTTGTATGGAGAGAGACAAGAACCTAGCTGCATGAAGGCTCTGCTGACTTTGTGATGGCTTAGCAGCAATGAAATAGCCAACCAAAGAGCATGCTTTCTAGAAATAGTTATATCTGCATTTAAAATTCTGAAATTGCTTACTCTTAACAGCTTTTATAGAAGAGATTTAGGGTAGTTTCCAAGTACAAGGATTTACATTGTACGTCAGAATGAGTATAGCTGCAGTGCATCCATTTTATGGAGGGCAACTGTATACTTTGAACATTTGTGCTGGCTCTAAACTGAATAATGTTCTGCAACCAAATATTATTGCAGTTGTAGAACATGTGGAGCTATTACTGTTTGGTACAATTTACCAATATGTGTTAAACTGAACATGTAATGTAATCTCTCACATACTGCTGAGAGATCTAGTAGTTTAAGTCATTTTTTTTTCTTGAAAGGAATCCTTCATGAAAGTTAATTTTCACCCTTTTAGCCAAAGAAGAACACTGTCAAAGTTAGTTTGTCTGTCTAAGTGAAAGGCAACTTAATATACTTAATGTATGAAATGAACTTAATGTACTAAAATTATGTTGGTAATACTCAAGAATCTCTCTCTGAAAGCTCACGTGCTACAAAAAGCTATATATCCAATTTAAACTTGCCATTGTGGTGGGAAAATTCCAAGTTTAACTAGTAAGAAGTTTGCTAAATTGCATGAAAGCTGTTAGTAGTCTCTGTGGTTACTAAAACCAGTTTGCAACAAGAGAGACAATTGAAGCAGTCCTGTCTTTCAGGCTCCCAGATTTGGGAGTGGTGGTGCTTGCAACCCTCTTTAGCAGTTTACAAAATAATTCATCAACTTGTTTGTTTACAGAAACCATATTCTTATGTGCTCCACCCAAGTACATGGGGATAGGGAAAATGATCCTGATGACAGAAGGAACAATTTGTAGCTTTGAGAAATATAAAGTAATTGATTTTTCTTTTATACANCTGAAAAGCTGTATTTTCTTTGAGGACAAGAGTGAAAGACTCCAGTCATAATATTTTGAGATTGATCTCTAAAGAAGTTGCCTACTTGGCTCTAAATACAATGGACTGAACTGCACATAAATATCAAGACTGCAGTGGAACATTGGAAGATGTTATTCAAGGAAAGAGGAAACAATATTTTTAGCCACATCCACAATTCAACTCAATCAAGAACATTTGTAACTAGGCAGGGAAGCCACAAACCACAGAACAAGCATCAAGTTATAACAGACAAAATACCTACATAAATCCAAAAAAGGGAAATTACAGTTCCTGTGGCAGTGAATACAGTCTGCCTTCAGTGAAACATGTGACAAGATGGTTCAGATACTTTTGAGTAGTGTTAGAGTTTACAAGCTATCTATTCTTGATATACTAATGGGTAGATTGATAGCCTTGCAGTCCTTCTCTGTAATATCACACAAGGCTTATACTAAAATAATTCAAATATGTGGAAAAAGATTTCTTTGAAGAAATCTGGTTTGCCTTTTGGGTGAAGAGTGGGTTGAAGACCACTTAGATTTTGACCACTGCATTGGATTTACATGGGTTTTGGTAATGGGGATGCTGCAGACATGACATCTGTGAGAAGCTGCTCGAAGCTTCCGCTGTGTCCGACAGTGCCAATGCCAGAGGGCTCCAAGATGGACCTGCTGCTGACTAAGGCCAAGCTCATCAGTGATGGGTGGTAATGGCTCTGAAATAACACATTTGAGAAGGGAGAAAATTATGCACAACTGCAGCTGGAGAGAAAAGTGAGAATATGTGAGAGCAACAACTCTGAGAAGCAAAGAAGGAAGGTGTTGTGATTTAGGCCCATCTGGGTAAAAAGGACCATAATCAGCCATAAGCACTAAGGGCCCTCTAAGGACAGGGAGAGCTCACTCGTCACTTATGGTCCCAGATAAAACAGACAGGACTACTCTACTTGGGGAAGAAAACAAAAATTAATTTAATCCACCACCAACTAAAAACATAACAAACAGAAAACAACATAGAGTGGCATGATGATGAGGAGCACAACCAGCCTCTTAAGACCACTTTCCCTTGACCCCTCCCCTCTTCCAAGGCTCAGAGCCCTTATTTCAGTGTCTTTACAGCCTCCTGCCTTGAGTGGCTCAAGGAGTCATGGAATAGTGTTTTCAATCAGTCCTGTTCCAATGGCTCCTGCAGCCTGGCTCTCCTCAGAGCAGGTGGGTTCCTCACCAACCCTACTTGCTCCAGCGCAGGGTTCCTCACAGGCCAGGCAGCCCTGCATGGGCCACTTTGACATGCATTTATCCCAAAGGCTGCAGCTCCTCTCCACCTCTCGTGTGTGTCTGCTCTGCAGAGTGGTCTCCGGTCCAGTGGTCTTCTTTCCTTCTCTGACTGTGGGGTCCACATGGTCACCTCTATCTTGTACCAATTTCTCTCCCCTTCCTGCTCCACTGCAGATTTCCCTCCTTAAACAGTGGTGGCAAATGTGCCAGTTTGGCTCAACCAGGGATAGGATGTTTTGAGAACTGTTTACAAGGACCAGCACTGCAGCCCCCTCCCCCTGTTACCAAGCAAAAAGCAGCTCTACACAAACTCATGACAGAGGAAGAGGGGGTGCTGCAGGCACCAGAACAGAGATTCTGCCGCAGTCTGTGGTGCAGCCCATGGTGAGGCAGGCCCCGTCCCTTCAGCCACGGAGGCCATGGGAGAGCAGAGATCCACCTGCAGCCCAGGGAGGACCCCACACCAGAGTGGGTGGATGTGCCCTGAAAGAATCTGCCACTCCATGGAAAGCCCACGCTGGAGCAGGCTGCTGACAGGAATCTATGGCTCCAGTGGAGAGGACCCCAATCTGGCACTGGCTTTCTGGCAGAATCTATGACCCATGGGGGACCCACACTGAATAGATCCTCTCCGGAAGGACTGCACTGTGTGGAAAGGACTTGTGATAGAGGAATTAATGAAGGGCCCACATTGGAGAAGTTGGATAAGGCTGTCTCCTGTTGGTAGGACCCTATGCTGAAGAGCGCGAGGAGAAAGGAGTAGCTAAGATGATGTGGGATGAACTGACCACAATCCCCATTGCCCATCCCTCTGTGCTGTTTGCGAGGAGGAGGTACAGAAATTGAGAGTAAAGTTGAGCCTAGGAAGAAGGGATGGGTAGAAGGAGGATGCTTTTACTTTTGTTCTTATTTCTCATTATCCTACTCCAATTACATTGGCAATAAATTAAATTCATTTCCCCAAGTTGAATCTATTTTGACTGTGAAGATAATTGCTGTCCTTGTCCTTATCTCAACCCACATGCTGTTCATCATATTTTCTTCCTTCCTTTTCCAGCTGAGGAGACAGATTGATAGAATGACTTAGTGGACACTTGGTGGCCAAGGTCAACCCACCATGACCACTTGTCTTTTTAATGTGTGATCCTGGCATTTCCCATAGAGATGCAAGCTATTGTTTCTTTGGTCTGAACAAGAAAAACTTGGAATGCTGGATGAGTCACTCATATTTCCAGTATGTTTCCAGGCCATCTGACCCCTGCAAGATTCTACAGAGCTTATGTCATTGTAGTACACGCTGGCTGTGATGAGCCTAACTATTGTAAGCACAGCCAATGCTGTCCTTGGGTTACAGTTTGTATGATAAAATTTCTAAATGCATTCTCTAAAAGGCTGAGAATACATTGAGTAATGGACCTAAATTACTCAATTACGTGATTAAGGGGTAAGTGCACAATTTCTAGCCAATGCTTGTGAGTTCTTAACTCAAATATGATACATTTAATCTATTAAGATGACAAAAATCTTCACTAAGCCAAGAATGGATTTGTTTGCATTCTTTATGACTTTAGAGACTGTCTTACCAGACAAGGAATTTGGTCTCCAATCTAGACAACACCTTCAGGGAATGACAGGAAATTCGTCTCTTGCTGGCTGTCCAATCATCCTCATTGCTTTATATTTTGAAGTTTGTCATTCTGCCCCTCTTTCTTACAAGTCAGGGAAACCTATGAATACTTACTGATCTTCTTTGTTATTTGCTTACTGTCTCAAGCATGCTCCTTGCATTTTCAGTTATTTGCTAGCCTTGCCACAGAAGCTAGTGTATCTCCAGACTATATGCAGTCTGCTCATTATTCCAGCTATATTTTTTCTCTAAATATGCAACCTGGTAATGTTAGAGCTGCCTTGTATACATTTGTGAAGGATTCAGTCACAGCTCTGGCTGCAATGTGGACATACTTAAAGCCTTTGAATAGAAGCTTCTTAGGAAATTAATTTTTGGTTAGCACAAAAGCACCAAAGTATGCTAAGATTAGAGTTGGGCAGAAGCTAAAGCACAAGGCAGACTAACAGACTTTGGAACGTAAACAATATTAGACCTGTATGACTTTTACTAAGCAGAGTACATTCCTAAGCATTTTGAAATTCGGCCTCCTGGGTAAAGCACAAGTCGGCAGGCTAAAGCAAAGTTTAAAGCCTTACTGTCTATTGAGCAGAAATAACTACTGATTGCAGCAATAGTTTGGGAGATACATGCTCCAGCATTTTAGGATCCAATGAGATTGGAGACAGTTCAAGACAAAGGACTGCCTGCTGAGTTAAGAAATGCACACTAGTGAGACAGTCTCGCAACAAAATTCTCCAGAGCACAATGGGAACACTCCAGACAATGGCACAAACTCAGCTTGTGGAGTGAAAGGTTACAATAACTCTGCTGATGGTACAGGCAAGCCTTCATCTTGAGTGTTCCTGTCAAAGCATGTCAGGATGAGGCCCCTGAATCTAGGAGATTTGGGATGTTGTACTCTACACACCAGTAGAAAACTTGACATTTAGCTTCACTTAGGAAAGAAGTTCTCATCGTGGTTAAACTGTTCTGGAGAAATACTGGATAGCATCAGCTGCTGTCTGTAGACATAGCTACACCCAAAGCTGCTACATACTTGAGTCTGATCCAGTTACTTCAGTACAGGAGAAACAGATGGTATCTTCATCTGGTTCTGTCTTCAGATGAATTACCACGTGATACTAGCACTGAGGACAGAAACCAGTCCTGGTAAAGAAGTCCAAATACTCTGTAGAGGAGCCTCCTTGCTTTCCAGGAGATGTATAAAATCCTTGCTTAGATCCAGATGATTGGATTTTGAAGAGTAGCAAAGGCTACACTTTAAATGGGGGTGATGAAGGAGAGTTGAATTTTGTTTCTTTTTGTAATGTCACTGGACATTACTATTTGGCAGTCCTCTCAGTAGGTATTTTGCAGTGAAGCAGCAAGGTTCAAGGATGTAGGATGGAAGAGGGTATAGTGTTAATATGCATTTCTGTATCCAAATAATGTTCAGCATTTGTTGAAAGTGCTGGTCTCTCTGATTCTTTATTACTGTCGAGTGATTGCTGATGAATAGCTGGACTGAAAGAAAATCAGACTTGTAAAAAGGGAGAAGGCCAGCTTTTATTTTTCCTTTCAAACAGTATCTCAAACTCTTTGCACAAAAATTTATGTTCTGATTGCAAGCCCTTCTGAATAGAAACAATGTCTATCATTACTGCATATATAGTTGTTTATAAGTAAAAATGAAACATGGCCTTTTAAACTGAAATTAGGAAGTTATCTGTATCAGATTTTATGTTTCTGTTCTCTAGCCCATATAATGAGTCTTACTGTTTTCAACTCTTACATTAATGCTTATGTTCCTATCCTCAATTCAATGTCCTAACTGGCCCTGCATCCCCTTCAAGGCACCACACCAAGGCATCAGTGTGTGCTGTGACTCACTTAAAGCTATGTTAATACATGTATGTGTGCCTTAAGTTGGTCAGTCAGCTGATAAAAACCATAAGCTGTGTGTGTGTGTGTATGTGTTAGTGGTAGATTTGTTTGAAACTTGTAAAAAATGCATGCACCCATTGACACATCATCAGCTGAATCAGATGACTTCTTGAGGTCTCACCCAATCGGAATCATGTTGTGATTCAACATTGTTAAAATTAATTTACCTTTGGATACTTAGCAGCTGTACTCATCCAACCTGAATTATTTTGCAATTCAGTGCAAAAATTGGCCAGCATGTTCAAATATTATTAGATATGGAGTGGCAGGGACATGGACTGAAAAGTGGCAATTGCGTAAGCCTTATTTTCTCAGATCAGGCTGGTGTATCATACCCAGCTCTGAGACTGGCATTTCAGTGTTGACAGCTCAGGCTCTGCTTCTTATATTACTCAGGTGTACTTTCAGCATCTGCTCATCAGATGCTCCACACCTGGAAAAGGACCTCAAAATGTTAATCAACAGCCAGCTGAACATGTGTGCCCAGGTGGCCAAGGGCATCCTGGCCTTCATAAAAAATAGTGTGGCCAAGGAGGTGATTGTCCCCTTGTACTTTGTGCTAGTGAGGCTGCACCTTGAATACTATGTCCGTTTCTGAGCCCTTCGCTACAAGAGGGACATGGAGGTGTTGGAGCGTGTCCAGAGACAGGCAAAAAAAGCTAGTGAAAAGCGTAGAGAACAAGTCTTATGGGGAGCGGCTGAGGGAGCTGGGATTGTTTAGCCTAGAGAAGAGGAGGCTGAGAGGAGACTTGATCACTATCTACAACTACCTGAAAGGGAATTGTAGTGAGGTGGGGGTCAAGCTCTTCTCTCCAGTAATGAATAATAGAACATGAGGAAATGGATTTAAGTTTCTTCAGGGGAGGTTTAAATTAGACATTAGGAAGAAATTTTTCACCGAGAGCGTTATTAAGTGTTGTAACGAGCTACCCAGGGAGGTGGTGGAGTCACCATTGCTAGAGATATTCAAAAGACACATAGGATGAGGTGCTGAGGTATATGGTTTAGTTTAGTAATGAGCCTGGCAGTGTGAAGTGACTGATTGGACTCAATGATCTTAAAGGTCTTTTCCAACTGTAACAATTCTATGATTCTATGATACCTGATGTTACTGAAAGGTAACCTAATGACACTGTGTTATAATATATTTTAACCATCACCTATTTGGTTTTAACCTAATACAGCATACATAAGACAAATCAATTTTTATTATTTTATTGTGTACTTGCCTGAGGTTGTGATCTTGTTTTCGTTTGCATAGATGCTGGTCATCCACGAAAATAGTTTTTATTAATGATTTCTCATGTGCTTGTCATTAATTACCAGATGACACCTTTTACAGACAGTCTTTATTCCTAGAATTGTGTTTAAATGACAAAACACATCTTAACGTCCTTTGCAGTTGATGCAATATTTAAAGAATTCTGATGTGTTATTCGAGTTATTAATTTCCTAATTATTATTAAATTCTCCATTTGTTGGACACTGAGAGATGGCCCTGTTTCTTTTACTTGGTAATTCCTTGTTTGTTTACTAACACAGAAAACTCATTTATGTATCACTCTAGTTTTGCTTATTTAAAATATCACTGGTTCTTTTGTAATTAACAACTTTTTAGTGGCTTCTTGTTTTCCGTAAGGCTTTCTGGACTTCAACCTATTCTGTTGTGATCATTTTCACCCAGAGTTTTGAAGGTGTGTGCTGGCAGAAATGGATCTACTGAAGATCTTCGACTGTTGCAACTTGTTCAAGTCAGCTGCAGTGTATTCTGATTTTATTTAATACATCATATATTAGCAGGGAATAATAAGCTGTTAGAGGATGAGTGCCTGGCACATAAAGAGAGTCTTTCCAAGTGAAGTGTTTATACAGAAGTCAGTGAGGAATGATGCCATGGAAAGAATGGAGGTACTGCAGTGGTTGCCTTGAGGCCAAGGAGGATAGGGTGAGCTGCAATGAGGTAATGAGTTATACCGGAGTTGTAGGCTAGATTCTTGAAAGTATGGATATGAATATGAATTATCTGAACTATGAAAAGATTTTCAGGCCTCATGATGTCATTATTGAAAGAGCTGTGTTTTCTCAGATATATTTAAACAAAAGTAAAATCTCTGAGTTTTGGCATAAAGGACTGTCTTTTCGTGTCAGTAAGGGATATCAGGGTAAGAGCAGGTCTTTCATGGAGAGAACAGAGATGGTTTGGTCTTCTAAGTCAGTAAGGATGAGGAGGTAATCTAAGGAATGGCAACTGAACAATGAGAAGAAGAGCACTAGGAAGAGGAAAATAATGAAACAATGGCACAATTTTTATAGTTGTCTGTGGGGAATGGAGAGATGGCACTGACATCCTGTATTAATTAGAAGGTTTAAGTCTGTTTTCCTGGAACAAATGAGTCAGGAAGGTCAAAGGTATTTATTTATATGATGTGCTGTACAATACTGAATAGTTGAAGTCTGGCCACACCTGAATGTCCTTCAATAAACATACAATCTAAAAAAAAAATCTACCAAAAACCTAGAAGTTTAAACTTTTATTAGTTACAAAGAAAAGAAAAATAAAAGATCAAGGAAAGTGGTTGAGGGAGCTTTTAATTAACCACATCTCTTAATCCCTCTCTCCATAGCTGTAGTAGTGGCTATTGATTTGGTATCTTACAATAAGGGAAACTCTTGTATTTGGCAGCTTTTTAGATGATGTTAAAGATAGTACTAACTGTCCTTTTTGGATGCAGAAGAAGTTAAGATGATGAGCTGACGTTATTTCTGTTGTGGCAAAAGCCTAATCTGCCTCCTCGATGATAAGAGAAGCATACACAAAAGTGGAAAGGAAGAAAAATATCCAAGTTGGAAAGTACACCTTCTGTTTCTGCTCCTGACTCGAGTTTACAGCACTGTTGCTAGAGGAGACTGAGCAGAGCACATGGTAAGTTCAACATTTAGCTTTTATGAGCACTGTTTAAAGGCATTGCTTTGCTCTGACTTCCTGTTTTAGACATACACCAAAGTTGTCAAAAGGAGTGATCTAGCCAGCTAAGAAATAAACAGAAGGCATAGGTAGAGGAGCTGAAAGAAGGTGCTGGAGGAGAAGAGGTGCACAGGAAAAGAATGCAAGTTGTCTTTTAGCAGCTGCATTTGCTGAAGCTGGAGGAGAAGGTACTATCATACACACATCCCTTTAGGCTCTGGTCAGAGTGTTTCTTAAGACTCAGAGGGGTCACAGTTGATCTGTTTGCCACACAATCTTTTCATGGTCCTTAAATGGATACCTAGAGACAGCTACCTTTAATCATCTCTGACTTGTATATATAATACTGTTTTACAGCCTGCTACCTCTGTTCAACACTGCTGTTTCCTGGCTGTCTTTTCCCTGCTTGAGCTTTTCTCAGTGCATAGGCCTCTGAATATCAGATAATCAGAGATGCTGTTCCCATTATATTTTAAGAGCCATGCACAGCTCTTCAAATAATATGATTTGCCATGCTGCTGACTTGTGTTCCTTAAAGAACCATTACATTTTTACTTGAGATTGAATGAATACAGGCTAAACAAGAGCTAGCCCATGTTAACCTTTTTCTTCCTTACCGTAGGAGGAAAACTTAATTTTATGAGACAGTTGTAGAATCATTTGTGTTGGAAGGGAGCTCTAATGATGATCTAGTCCAAACCCCATGCCATAGGCAGGGATATCTTTCACTAGATTGGGTTGCTCAAAGCCCCATCCAGTGTGACTTTGAATCCTTCAAGTGATGAGGCACCCACCATTTCTTTGGGAAATCTGTACCACTCTCTCACCACCCTCATCCTAAAAAACCTCATGAAAATCTATTTCATAGTTATTTTGCTGTTTTTCCTTTTAGGTCTGGATGACCTCTCTACCTTTCTTTGTTCCCTGGTGTTCAAAACAATTTGTCTGTCTGGGCTTCCACACAGGAGCCCAAGTCCCATGTTGCTCTTCAGCCAGCAGCAACTGTTCTTGTAACTTATATTTAGTGGTATTTCCTATCCTACAGTCTGCTGAGTAGTTCCCAGCTTTACTGCGCAACTTTGGTTAACAAGTGTATCTTCTTCAAACCTACTGAGCTGGACTTTTGTACTTTGTACAACTTGAGATACCTGTTTCTGCCCCTTGGGACAGGGAGAACAATTCCCTTCACTGTTTTGGGCTTATAGGCAAAACCAGCTGAGTATGCATTAAAAGATTTGAAGAAAAACAAAGAAATTTTTAAATTGGGTTCAAATTTCTTCTTCAGTTTGATTGGAAATAAAAATTGTTTTGGTGACATTAGATAGAAATGCTGTTTGTTTGTTTTCTTTCTCAAATGTCAGGTGAAAGTATTTTTATTTCATTACAAAAACAAAACTTAAGGAATATTTTAAATAATATAAATATTTTCTTTGTGAAATACTGAGCAGTTTTGAATTGTTTTGCTGGAATACCATGACCTGAAAAGGGCGAAGAAGCTAATGGGAGGTATTGTGCCTTCAGCCTACAAGGTGAAAAAGTTTTGGGGCCCATGAGGCATTAGTTGGTGCCTGAATAAGGGCTAAGGACTGTTTTGTAATTAGATCTTCCACTGCCCTGAAAGAAGCAGTTTCTGCAATTTACCCGCATGAATACCTTTTACCACCTATGACCTCTCAAATAGAGCAGCTGCAGCCTGGAGGGGAATGGAAGGTGCGGCTGTAGAGAGGCAGGAAACTGCTGGATGGGAATCCTCAGCGATGAGCTGGTTGGAGACAGACTGGTGGCTCAGAAATGCACTCTAAATAGTTTTAATGGACTGTAGCCAATGATGGAAGTGTGAAGCAAGATGAGAAAAAGGAAGGCTGAAAAAACTGTAGAGTATGCTGTGGTGCCAATGCACTTACATGATGATGCATCTCTACAGTTTTGAAACACTGAGACCTTTGCAGAGGACATAGTGAGTGTCAAAGAGAAGTAAGACTACTGCAGCAAGAGGTAAGCAGTTGGTTTCACTATTTCCTCCTCCTCTACTGTCCCTGCTTTGGTTTTCTTCTTAATTTTGTTATTATTTTCCACTTTCCTTTCTAATTCCATGATTTGTATTCTTATTGTTTGGCCTTCTTTGGGTGCCTCAATTAGAATCTAACTACACTTTTGGTTTTAAAAAATAGCTTTTTCTACTAATTGTCCTTAGACAATGTGATTTCACATTTTGTGTACGACAAATCTTAATTGAAATTTTGATGCTAGAATTTTTTTTAATTTCCAAGTTGTTTTCTTTCTTGCTTATAAGTATATCAATTATAAAGATATTTTGTTTTCTTATATTCTTCCATCAAAATTCACAAAGATTTAAATGAAAACAATAGTCTTTATGCCTTCATCTTTGCTTAACTCTTCTCTGCATACATTTTACTTTCGTTTTCTTTAATTTTGCAATTGGCAGTGCCAATTGCAGAGGTTGTATCTGATTTTAGCTACAATTCCCAGTTCCTGTGAGACATTTTGTCTTCTTTTGATTCCAACATGGAGTCATCTTTATGAAAGAGACATAATTTACAACCCTTTGTAAGCTCTTGCAATAACAACAGGGAGAAAAGTAATATTCAGAGTATATTCTAGCATTCAGCAAGCGCATAGATTTGTAGCTCAATCAAAGTAGTGTCTGAAGCAGCACAGATACTGTGAAACACAACGTAATATATGGGTTTGGTTAAATCACTGCATGTTTCTTTCTTTTAAACATTAAAATCTTTTTAAAAGGAAATCGAGCAAACGTGTAATTAATTTGTAATGTACATATGCTGGTTTTTTTCCTAATGTAGTGATTTCAGCCAGTAACAACTCCTGCTGTTCTCAATAATGCTGTTGAAATGTACATTCAGTTAGCGTCCTGATTAGACAGGTGAGATGGGGAGGAAGCAAATAGGCCAAAGACATTAGTCTATATTCTGGAGATAGAAGTTTAGCCAGTAGTGAAGGCATTAAGGAGGTCTGTTTGTGTCAAAACTGGATTCTGACCTAGTGGCTTTTTTTTATTTATTTATTCCGTGCTTTCATATAAACATAAAATAGAGATATAGTATTACACAACTTTCGTAATTCAAGTAGTTGAAGTCATTCTTTATTTCAATTTCAAAGGTATACACCCAAGCCCCAGAAATTAAACTAGTTGCAGATACATTTCAGGTCATGTTCTGATTTTAGATTTTTGTTCTAGTTCCTCTATAGCTTCCCAAATTTTATAGCTTAAAACAGTTTCTCCATTTTGGTATAAACAAGTCATTCGTTTGGAAGGAATTGCAGGGTATTTCCATTAAAAGAAGAATATGAAGATGCAGCCAGGTGTTTATGATACGATGCTTTTGGACAGGCTGAGCATATTTCTTTGGGTATATTTGAACTCAAGTAACAGGAACAAGTTTCTTTGTTCTCAATTCCAAGCCTTTTTCAGAACAAACAGACCAAAAGGTGTTTTAATTTTGTTCACAATTGTGTTCCTGCTGCTGTTTCACTGACCGGGTCTTGGTTTTTTTGACAATTTGCTTATCTACATCTGCACAGTTTCTCTTCACTGCTCTGTTTATTACAGACATTTATGCATACAAATGTTTACTCACATACACTCTTCTGCATTCAAATCAATCCCATACCTCTGTGCTATTTCCCATACTTGGGATGAACCCATGGGACCCTGCACCTCAGATGTTGCCCCACCCTCAGCATGGCTTAGTACTTGTGCCACAGATTTGTTGCAATTTTAGCCATCGCTGAACAAAGGGGTCTGTCCAAATCATTTCCTGAAATAGGCTAAGTGGAAGATAATTATCATGCCAGAAACTTCAGCAAAGTGCAGCAATTGCTCATAGATCAAAGACTGGGAACATTCACTGGGAACTTAGCTGATGGAGAACTACAGAATATTCTTTCTAGCTCTATCATAGGAAGCTGAGTGAAACACAGGGGTTTAGTTCTACTAAAGGGATTGCTTTTCAGTGAGCACAGGGTTCTGTAAATACTACATGTTTTAATTAATTTTTTTAGTAAAAAATTCAGGTAAGTTTTATAGATTTTTTCTTTCCCATTAGTTGTGTAGTGAATTTCATTGTTTTCAGTATTTGAGTCTGCAGTTTTTAATAAAGTGAAGGCTGATAGTGCATAAAAATAACACATAGGTCCCAGACTGCTGCAGCTTGTCCTGCTTTGGCAGACGCTTCCTACTGCCTAAAGTTTCAAGAGTTTGAAATTCCTCTGTTAACTTTTTTATTTTGTTTTCTGCCACAATTTTAAATTTAAAAAGGATATCTTCTCTCATGGATCCCGTATCTTCCAGCCTTTATTTTTTATGCACTTTTGATATGTATGTAAGGAGTTTTCCTTTGGTAGTACAGAACACTCTTTGTGTTTGGGTTTGTGTTTTCCTCTGGCTCTCAGATGAAGTATTGCTGTCAGTGTATCTTATCAGCTAGGTTGAAACTGCTTAGTCATTTAACTATTTTATTTCAAGAAATTTAGTGATAAATACAAAATACATATTAATCTTTGGAGCAANGGACTTTGTATTTTATGTACTTATTCACTCATTTTATAGAATTTACACTTTAGCTTTCTGCAAAGCAATGAATAGGCAACTTTTAGATTTTTAGCTGGATATGTCTTTGTAATGTATGTTCTATTAACTTATTTCTTTCTAGGTTATGTCTTTGGAATATATTTTGCAGTGGCACTCAGTTTTCCTTGTTGCTGGCAAAACCAGAAGCCTCTGAGTCAGTGAGGGATTTGTTTCATGCTTTGTGTCACAATTGTATGTTGACATAGTTAATATGACAATATGAGGTTTAGATTAGATATCAAGAAAACTTTTTTCATCAAAAGGGTTATCAAGCACTGGCGCAAGCTGCCCAGAGAAGTGGTAGAATCACCATTCCTTGAGGTATTTAAAAGACATGTAGATGTGGTGCTTAGGGACATGGTTTAGTGGTGAACATGGCAGTGTTAGGTTAACAGTTGGATTTGGTTAATCTTAAGGTTCTTCTCTANCTTTGGTAGTACAGAACACTCTTTGTGTTTGGGTTTGTGTTTTCCTCTGGCTCTCAGATGAAGTATTGCTGTCAGTGTATCTTATCAGCTAGGTTGAAACTGCTTAGTCATTTAACTATTTTATTTCAAGAAATTTAGTGATAAATACAAAATACATATTAATCTTTGGAGCAAGCCTTATTTCTTTTTTTTTTTTTTTTAATTTTATCGAGAGCCACATTTAATTTATACCAGTAAAGACATGTTCTGTCATGGTTAGGGACTTTGTATTTTATGTACTTATTCACTCATTTTATAGAATTTACACTTTAGCTTTCTGCAAAGCAATGAATAGGCAACTTTTAGATTTTTAGCTGGATATGTCTTTGTAATGTATGTTCTATTAACTTATTTCTTTCTAGGTTATGTCTTTGGAATATATTTTGCAGTGGCACTCAGTTTTCCTTGTTGCTGGCAAAACCAGAAGCCTCTGAGTCAGTGAGGGATTTGTTTCATGCTTTGTGTCACAATTGTATGTTGACATAGTTAATATGACAATATGAGGTTTAGATTAGATATCAAGAAAACTTTTTTCATCAAAAGGGTTATCAAGCACTGGCGCAAGCTGCCCAGAGAAGTGGTAGAATCACCATTCCTTGAGGTATTTAAAAGACATGTAGATGTGGTGCTTAGGGACATGGTTTAGTGGTGAACATGGCAGTGTTAGGTTAACAGTTGGATTTGGTTAATCTTAAGGTTCTTCTCTACCCTATTTGAGTCTATGATTTCCAGGCTGTTTATATAGATTGTGATTTAGGACAAGACTGGTCTGGCTGGCCTACTTGCAGATGTGGGAAATGCAAAGGGTTTTGGATACCTTCCTTGCTCCTGGTTGTTGCTGCCAGTAGAGTGAATAGAATATGGAGCATAAGCAGATACATGTGACTGTAGTGGAGGGGAGAAAGCTACTGATGTAACATACTACAGAGCTCCTATGTAGTCACTGCTTTCTATTACAAGCTGTCCATCTTCTGACAGAGGTGGGCTAGGTGGTGCTTGAGCATTACCTCTACCACGGTTAAGTGCCAAACTATGTAGAAATAAAGTGTCATACTTGCAAGAATGGAAGGAAGTGAAAAGGAAGAATCAGAGGATTATGGATCTCTGGTGATGTGGTTCCCAGGCTGTTGGTGGGAATAACAGCTTCATGCATCTCCAATTGTGTGGGTTGTGTCAGCATCAGAACTGCATTTTATTTCTTGAGGGAAAAAAACAGAAAGTGAAATAGAGAGAGACTTTTCCCTACAGTAATAAAATATCTCCAAATGATGGCATTGCTTTCTTAGCAAACTCTGCTCTGCACAAGTCTTGGCTACTTTGATCTGAAGCCTCCGGGGATTAGACCCATCCCCAGCAAACAAGGGCATAATTTATATATTTCTGAAGTATTTCAGCTACCACTGTCCTTCAGTCTGTTCCATCTCTCACTGTGGCATGACCATTGCCTCTCTTCTGTCCCTTCACTAGGAGTTATGAGGAGTATGAGATGGATCTCTAGCAGTCCCTTATTGACTATAGGTTTCTATACAGGAAAAAAATAGTTATGTAAAAGTTACTCTTCCTGGAACCATACAAACCAAGATGTTGTGCTGACAGAAACAGAAGTTACTGAAGAATGAGATGGCACTATGGATTGTTGTAATTTGCTTTCCCACTAATGCTGTCAAAAAAAAAAAAAAGATATTAAATGCTGAAATGCAGGAGAACACAAGGGAGAATTAGGATATTCTCAGGATCCGGCTCCACAGTCATTATACTGTGGAATGGAAAGATGCAGGAATGTGAGGACAAATGACTAAAGAACAAAATTTCCTGTCTGAATTATGGTACTTTCTTGCGGGTATATTCTCTGGTTCTCTCACAAACATTGGAGGATCTAGAATTGTCTCCACCGTTTCAACTGTAGAATGTTTATTTTATTGTGGAGAAGTCTACAGGTTGATCATCCTGACAGGATACTTCATCTGATAGAGATGGCTGAGAACATATTTAGTTTCCTGAAATAAAGTTTTAGACATCTAAGCTTTCACTGGGAAGTTTGGATACGTCCTCTTGTTCTTAGCATGCCCAGTTTAAAAGAAAAAAAAAAAAGTATTTTTGGCCTTTTCTGCAGTATTTGAAATATTTGCTATGTTTTCTGCAGATTCAAGTCTCCAGTCAGAATCAGTAACACTGTCCCAAAAGATATCAAAACAGTCCTGAATTAACAGACTGAACTACCAGCACTGCAGGTCCATTTGTTTAGGCAGACATTTGTACCAGCAGTAAGATTTTTACAGGACTGTATCCTTAGATGAGAAGTAATATATCAAATAGAATAGAAGAAAGGCACCAGTGAAATATAAATGTTCATGTCATACATTTATTTCTATTGTTAATATAGACAGATGAAGATATTCATAGAATCTAAACGACTACATTGTCAGCTTCAGCATGACAAGCTGTTTTATGTATGAGCTGTATGTAATTATATTGAAAACAAACTTTGCTTCAAGAACGTTTTTGGCTCCACTGTGCAATAACACAAAGGGCCTTTGTTTTGCTCTCAGTGGAGTTATTTATGGATTGCAAAGGACTTACTAAAGGATGGTTTAATCTGATGGTATTCATCCACAGACTCAAATTTAAATGTAGTGGCTTATATTCATAAAAACCATAATTGCTAATATGATTAACCAGACAAAGATTTCTGAAACTAGAAATGGGATTGCTCTACAGATTCAGATCTGGAACAGCAGTACAGAACAGGATTTCTGATCCAGGGCTTTGAACAAGCCAGAATGGAAAATGCAACAAAAGGCTTTGCATAATTCACATCAATTATAATGATCTTCAATTGAGTTGAAATTGAGGCTCCTGCTCTCTCAAATGGAAAAAAAAAAAAAAGTAATGGAGAGAAGAGGGAGCTAACTGGCTGTTGGGCAGAAAGGAATCCCAGGGCAAAGTGGGTTGGTGAACATCTGTCAGAAGCTACTACAGGACCTTGTGAAGCTAGATAAGGGGACTGTGCTTTCCTCCAGCTTGCCTAAACTAGCCATTAAATTAAAGAATTACTTTCAGAAATCCTGCTTTCCCCAGATTTTTTTCTGCCTGACCTGTGGGACTTGGGAAGCATCCAGTGTCAACTTTCTGTTCTACGTCAAACTCAGCATGACCATGATCCAGCTCTTTAGGACCACATTCAGACCTCTTACTGTCAGTACAATCCTTTGGTTTTGCAGCTGCAGTGGCAGCTAGGCTTCTTGAGAGTGTGCTGCTCAGCAATTCAGAGCACTGTTTATATAAGACTGGAAGCTGAAACTTCCAGTGGCACCAGTGGAGGAGATATTTATGATAGTGAAGTTAACTTATATGAACCAGTCTCAATGTAACTCCTGTTCATTCTTTTGTTTTTGCTTTCCAGCTCTAAAAGCGATGGTTAGTAATTACTTACCTCATTAGATTCTTGTAAAATTTAAGAAAGACTATGAAGCACTGAGTTATTGCAAGAAGGGAGATTATATAAATGTAATCTAATTATATAACCTTCTTCAGATGAATTGCACTTACATTACCATAACCTTCTGCTATGTCTTTGTTGTTTGTTCATGCTATTAGTGGTTGCCGAGACTAGATGTTATTTCAGATGAGGAATCCCAGTCTTATTTTCTTTACTTGGTGAAGAATTTTGTTTTGATCATACAAACTCCTTGCAGGTCACATTGGTTCCATCTGAAGTTGCAAGCACTGTTTGCTTCTAAACATCAGAAAACAGTTTTCTGAAGAACTTCAGAATCTCTTCACTATAGCATCTCCCTCCTTGACATTTCCAGGATCCACTGTGACCCATAGCTACCATCTCTACTTCAAGTTCATTGTCACCCCTTTGGAAATGACAAAAAAACACTGTTTCAATGGAAGGAGTCTCATGTAGCAGGCCCAGGAAGTAGGTAGATTAGCCTGACGTGATCATCAGTTCACTGTTTACAAACTGTTCCTTCACATTGCATTATTCTATTGTTGTTAACTAAATAATTAACAGACAATTTAGTTATTAAACAAAAGTACTGGATTCTAAGCAGGTCCTTGTTGTTCTGAGTGGTCAATGAAATGGTTCTGTTATTTCCTTTAGAAACGACTGAGAGACATAATGTTTTCACATGGAAAACATTGCTGTCTTTCATAACAAAACTTGAATGGTATCACACATCTTTTTATTTTCTTGAATCCCATGCATCAAGTAATTTCAGAGTGTAACAAAAATATCACTGTGTGCTCCTGTAAATGAATGTGATTTTTGACTGGTTCATGGAAACTTGAATATGTTCATATATGAATATGTTCATAATTAATATATTCTCCAAGTAAAAAAACCTGATCAGTGTCCTACCAGACGTGTCTGCAAAGTACTTTTTATAGCTGGAGGGTGCCTGCAGTTCTGGATTTGTAAGTAAATCTATCACATGCACAACACACTTCTAGGCACTGTGAGTAATGGAATAGGCTCTGCTACTCAGAAGTCTCTTTATGCTTCAGATAAATAACTGTTTGTAAACTAGAAACCCAATTAAAATAGGTTCTGTTCTAGCCAGACTATTAAACCATGAATGGTGAAGACATACCTAATAGTGAACACGATCCACCATTAATTCTTGTGCCTCTGCTACCGTGTGTGACTGCCTTGATCCTGGCTGCTGGGCTAAGCTGCAGAGAAATACGTCAGCCAAGAGGTCTGGAGTGAAGTGCTTTGGTCTGTCAGCATTGAATGCTCACTAGTGCAATACGTTTGATTAATAACCCAAGGAAACACTGATTTAGATTCATGATTTTCTTTGCATATTAGTGAGAATATAACAGTTAATCAGGTTTGCATTGGATTCAGGTTTGCAGTGGATTTCTGCATGGTTTATGCACGGAGCTTTGAACCAAGGGCCAAATCCTTGTTCAGTCAAATGATTCTCTGCATACAGTTACAAAAGTGCTGGCAGTTACTATTTGGACATAATGCTGTGTCCTTTCTGTCCTCTGCTCAGGACAACTTCCTGACATGGCTTTTCAATAACTGAAGAACACTCCAAGATAAATATCTTGGTAAAAATCACAAGTAAATATCAAAGTTCTGAGTTACGCTGTTACACCTTGAGCAGTTATAATTCTATCCAGTAGGTAAATCTAAAGCATGATCACACTGTAATTCTTTACTTTTGAGGTCCTATGCAGCCTTCCTTCCATAGGCTTACATGACACAACTAATGAACTATTTAAATTTTCTAGCCAAAGGCAACTGGAGTGTGAGCTGTCCTGGCCACACTCTCATACCTTTGTAATATTCCATATTCCCATATGTGGAAAGAAGCTGGTGGGTAAGAGCCAGGTGTGTTATCTTTGTACCACCCAAAGATTGCTTCATTTACAAGCAAAAATATCTAGTCCGGTTTCTGTCCATTTGTGCTGATGTAGCTGTGTGAATATAATGGTGCACATACAGCTTCAAGTACACACACAGAAAAAGGCAAATTTTCTTTCAGGTTAATTATCTGTCCTGTCTGCCTAGCAGAACCAGCAGAACCAGTCACATTAAATATAGGTGCAGCAGTGTGAAAGCAGGGTGGAATAACAATGAATTATCTGAGACAAGAATAATCATATGACTAAAAGCATCAGGAAAGGCAGCTGAAGCTTTAAAGAATATTGCTTCAATTTACCATTCAATTGTGGGGCAGTCTTCCCAGGATAGCAGGCAGAAACCTGGCAAGATCTAGCCCTGCTGAAAGCAGTGGATGTAGGACTCACTCCATGTCTACATCATGCTACATGTTGCCCTATGGTGTAGTAGATGTAGTGTTGGATGGCATTTAATGTTACACACAGTGTCTCTTTGCTTCTATATTACTCACTGCACAGGACGAACACACAAATGGGTAGATTTAAGAACCTCTACTGTTTAGAGCAATTTAAAGTCTTAGGTTTGTTAACTACCCTCTAACTTTTTTCACCAGTGTCTAGTTCCTTTTAATTGAAAAGTTTTATCCACATTGTATGCCATATGTTTTTTTTTTCAAATAAGAACTGATCTGGGTATATTCAGAGAAAAACTCCAGTGCAGCCCTTTTATTCTGACAGCAGAATAAGACCAAAATGTTGCACATTTAGAGCCTCAATTAGTTTTGATGATTCTTTTAACGAAAAAACTTCCTTATTAAGTAACAAATATAGGTGTGATTAAGCCTGTTCTTAAGTTAAATTGAAATTAATTGTGCCTCTGATTTCTGTCTGTGTATATAAACCTGACAAAATATTTGAGATTCCACCTTCTCTCGTCCTGTAGTCATACAAGAAGTCGCCAGGAGGCAGCGTTTGCACAGACTGCTGGGTTTTAAAAATACAATTGAATGAGATTTCATCATATGCAAGTCTGACCAGAAAGTGAATTTTTTAAAAAGCTTTTGCCTTAATTGGACACATTTTTGATTTTTACATGAAGACGTGGTAGTGTGCTACTACCGAGAAGTGCCTTTTTACAGAAAGGTTAGTAGGAAATGCCAGCAGGATCATCCAGCAGGCCAGCTGACTATTGAAAAGAACATGCAAACTTTCCTGCATATAGGCCTCTTCTTTCACAATTAAAAGACTTCTCTTCCAAGTGTAGCAGAAGAACACTGCTGCTTCACTCAAAGAATAGGACAGGTTTTTGTTTGTTTGTTTGCTGCTTCACTCAAAGAATAGGACAGGTTTTTGTTTGTTTGTTTGTTTGTTTTGGGGTGTAATTCCACTATTATTTTTTATTTGATTAGAAATATAAATTGATCAAGAGATTTTGCATAACACTGTAAAGCTTGCTGCCCTACATGCCAAAAGGCAAAGTCTAGCCTGCTGGCTAAGCAGGTTTGGTCTCTTTCTAGCATTCTTGGCTTGCAAACAGGTAAATTGCAAAGCAGGACTTATTTGCTTTAGACCATTTCCCTCCCGTGTTTCAATTGTTACTTGATCTCCTTTTTCAATTGCACAGAAATGATGACATGCAAGTGTTTGCAAATGAATGCTACAAAATGATCTTGAACCACCAATCAATAAATGGTAATGCTTTTAAAGCTGCTTTTGACTTTTGTGCTTACTCTTGCTTTTCTTCAATTGCCTTGAAATGGTTTTCTTAGCAACTCCCCTCATTCTGATCACATCAAGTCCTGTTACTCAAATTTGCTTTTTCTTTCAGATTTACAGCTTTAAAGACACAGAAGCTCTGAGTTGAACTTGACAAAAATATATGGAAAGTCAATCTTCAGGTTCCTAAAATCGAGATGTAATTGGTTGCTTTCTGTCTCAGAAGGTGTGTATATACACACCTGTGTATATACATAAATATACACCGGTGGCCAAATTTGATGTTACAATTCCATGAAATTGTATGTAGCAGAGGTTGATACCTCATATAAAACTTATGCCAGATACCATCTCTCTCAATAAAGTGGAGCGTGAAGAAAAGGGTAATGATTTTTATTTTTAATAAAGCAAGATGCTGAAATAATGTTTCTTATGATAACATTCTGTTCATCCTGTTTCAATGGTGTCTATACTTACTTATGATGCTTTTAGTGCATTGAAGGATTGAATGAATTTAGTTTCTGTTCAGTATTTTATAAAATCAATGGAGTAGAGGAAGACAGATCTATGAAGCCATTTATTTTAATACTTAGGTTAAAAAATGCCACTCTGTGTGTGCATAGGATTGAAAAATTAGGCATGCAAATCCCTTTAGGAAGAAATTTGTGGTACATAGATTTCAGATTTAGGTAAAATTCTTATAAAGCTTTATTTTCAAAAGAGGGGGAAAAAAACCTGAATTTTCTGATATTTTGTACATTACTCCAACATTTCCTTCTTTACAAAAATCTCCTCCTTGGTATCCTATGGTTTACAGATAAATCAGGCCAACATCTGGTCATGAAAGAGCAGAGTTTTAAGCTTTTTTGGCCTAGAGTTCTAGAAACTTCATAGCTGACTAAAAATGTAGCCATCTTTTACGTGCAGCAGAGAGAGCTTGTACTTTCTGAAGCTTAGTGTTTGTTTAGACTCCTCTTGTCCTGACATTCAGCCTTGTGAGTAAAGACTTTGGATTTTCTCTTCTGGATCTGAACTTTCAAGATTCAAACATTTTTCACTTCTGCTTGCAGGTAAAAAATACCCAAACCCATAGAGGTAGGAATGTTTGGGAAAAGATCTGATGGAGAAACAATGATGAATCACAGACTTGGAGAACACAGATTAAGAATGAATGAACAGGATCTGCTCAAGAAAGAAGAGAAGTAAGTAAATCTTCCAATGTATAAAAGACTTCATCAAAGATAAAGGAAATTAATTCTTCATGTCTGCAATAAGCTGGAAAGAAAAGGTAGATTTAAATTCCAGCCAGGAATATTCAAATTAAGAAGAAAAATTTTAAGAAGAGTGAAGTAACCAGACTGCCTGTTGTTGCCACAGATGTTCCACCATGAGATGTGTTTCCAAACAGGTTAAACAAATATCTTCCCTTATTAATACCTGATCCTGCCTTAGGGTATTACATACTGGAGTTGACCATTTAAAGCCCCTTGTGCTTCCTATCTAAGTTTTCAGACAAGCTTTCAAAGTAAACAATTTTTTTTTTTAAATTGGGCTGTCAGCCTGTCTTATTTTGTTATATAATGAACCACTAGAAAGCTTTAACAAATCTAACTATTCCCTTACCATCCTTACCAAGATGTTACACACAAAGGAACAGGGAAAAAAAAGTTTCGTTGGCTTTGCTGCTTGGATTGTTTTTTTGTTGTATTCTATTTGAGGGAGTGTGTGTTGGGTAATTTGGGTTAGGTTGTTGTGGTTTTTTTCATAGTTTGAGATTCTGTAGTGATCTGTAAAGTACTCTGTCAATTTGTTTTCATCTTACTGTCAATTCCTTTCTAAGTCCAGCCTGTGACATGAATCAATCACAGACTGTATAGCTTCCCCTTTGGAAGGACTGCAAAAAGCCTTTTACATGTTTCTTATCATTGTTAATATCTGTTAAAATTTGTCCTTTTTAAAATAAGTATCTAAAAATAAATACTTCAAATTGTATTTTATCATCCTCTTAATTACCAGAGTTCTTCCAGTCTTCTGTCTTGTGAAGTGGACTCATTCACTTCAATACAAATTTTTGCATGATTGGATAGTTCCAAAAAAAATAAGTCAATTTGCTAATATAGGGTATGATGGTCAAGCTGCATCTTTTACCACAGGAAATCCCTAAACTGTTAATAATTCTTCAAACCACTTCTTTATCAATTGTAGCTTGTATTTTAAGCCACTTTGTCATGCACATATCTTTAATGTTGCATGCATTTAGGTGGTGATCAAAGATCTAGCCTTTTTGCTTTACAGACTTTGTATTCTGCATAGTGAATGTCCAGAAGGGTTTAGAAAGGAAAGGAGTTTAATATAGAGCACATATACTTATGTGGATGCTTTCCAAATAATCTCCATTTTAGAATATCTACTTTCTTGATTTGTCTCCTTTTGGCTTTCAGACAGTTTCAGACAGAACTTCAGTCTGTTATAGGCTTGGTGAAGGCAGATGGCTTTTTCTGAGATCTGTGTGCAGTCTGAAAAGGATATTTGAAGTTTCCCATTAAAGTATTGCATATTTAAAGGTCTCCTGAACTGCAGGTTATCAACACAGAGATAAAGAAAAAAGCTTATGTGTAAGAAGTAGCCCAACAAAACCTTTGAAAACTAACTTTGACATTTTCATAAAGATAATGGCTTCAATATAGAATGGGTAGGAATGAGTTTTCCAGAAAGAAATCTAAATTGTGCAGTATTTTGCAAAATTAAGCCATGAAAATGTGTTCTTTAGGGGTTTCAAGTGATACCTTTCCTGAGAAAACCCCTCCCTACAAATGAAATGTAAAGTCTGTGGGTTTTCTTAACTTAGGTGGATTGACAGGTTTTTTCATGTCTTCTCATAACTAAGAGTCTAGAATAAATCAATTGGCTCAAAAAAAAAAAAACCAAACCAAAAAACCCATGGAATAAACAGGACTTATATTTTAGAAAGCTTCATTTTTTAAGTGTTGCCAATTAGATATCCAAAATTCATCTGGATCACCTGAAAATTAGTTTTTTACTGGAGGTACGTTCTTCTATTTGAGCTCTTATGATTAAGATGCAAAGATAATACAACACTATTCCATCATATTACTTCAAATTTATTTGATTTTAAAATATATTTTCTAATAATCTCTTAAGCCTTTTAGTCTCCAGAGGGGTAAAACTTGTGTACAAGGTACCTTCAGACAAAAACAGCAAGTTATTTATGTATCATTTTTCTTTCCTAAAAAGTTCTCTGAAACTTTCTCCTACATATAAGAAATTCCTGCAAGATCTCATTCTCCTTATCTTTGGATGACAGTTATATTTTCAGTTCATTTTCATTCTATCAAAGTCAGGAAAGCAGCTATAGATAATAGTGTGTTTGAAACACTGTCAGCTTGTGTGTTCCTGAACTAGTCCTCAACACATCTTGAGATCAGAGAAAGTTCCTACGTAAATCTAAACTGAAAACAGACTCAGGAATGGAAATCCATTGTTACCATATTTATAGATGGCTTTGTCTCTTTTCACATGTGAGTTGAGACAATTATTACTTCCCATGTATTTCTGTGTCTGTTAATTAATGGCACCCAGCTAACAGAATCTCAGTTATTATGAGAACCCAAACCTCCTTCTGACTGCATATTCTCTGAACTATTTGTCCCTAGAAAGACCTTATTACCAAAGCTTGATATACTTAATCTGTAATCACACTCTCTCTGCATTTTGTCTCTTTCTTTACATATTAATTAATAAATCAACATGGCACTCCAGTGATTTTCTCATGAAGCATTAGATGGTCTGTAGATAAATCATTCTAACATTTATACAACTGCAGTGTATTAGCACTTCTGTTTCTGGAAGAGCTCCTTCAGCTGTTGTTCAGTCGTTGCTTCCTTCTGTTGCATCAGCTCCTTTGCTCCTTTAGTCACTCCCCAGCCATCTGGCTTTGACATTGAAGGACAATATGGCCTGCCTGAAGCAGGCTTCAGATTCTCCCAGTATTCTTTTCTTGCCCTAAAGAAAGAAAAGGAAATTTAGGGTTTTTTTTCCCAGCACCTCACAGTACTAAAGGAAATAAATGTAGCTTAAATTACCATTGCAAAGAGTCATCTAACTTGCATAGGCTCACTTTCAACTTAGATACAGAATTGTGAATGCAAGAATGCCATGAAGCACTACATGAAAAGTATATTTTCTTCCTTGAAAGGAACACTCTAAGCCACTTACCATTAGGGACTATTTTACAATAGCCTGCCAGTTTTTGAACTTTCATTATTTACTTTCACATTAATTCGGAACAATTAATGGAAATTATTTCATTTTAATATTCTGGAGCTCTTTTGCTGCCCCTTCACCCCTTGCCCTGCTCCCATATCAGATTTTATTCTTTAAAATTGACAACATATAGAATGTTTACAGTGATATGTAGACCTCCCTCATTTAAGCCTGCTGCATAGACCACTATAAGCCTTTGCAACGACAATGTTGGTGTGCTTCCAAGCTTCTATATACATACCTTGCTCTGACCCATGGTTTGGTGTGCATGCTCAGGCTATTGCCCCAGCTACCATGTTTCTCAGAAGCTTCTGGCAAAAATCCTCTTTCAGGACCCAGCTCTTCAGCTATTGCTCGGATATGGTAGGGTTCAAATCCACAGCAACCTCCAATGTAACGAACTCCTAAGTCATAGGCCTTTCTTGCATATTTTTGAACATCCCATCTAGTTAGAATTCTTGGCTCCAGAGCTGCAAAGGCATTCACATCTAAAGTTTTTACCGTGATCCATTTCAGCACATATTTTGGTTAAAAAATCACATTGTTAAAACACTTTCTCACCGGTTGCAAAACTGGTGGTAGGTATAGACATATCTGCTTGATCTGTCTGAGCTAGAACTAATGATGCAAACTTTCAGAAGTCTAGCTTTCAGATTCTGCTATGCTCTGGTGAGCTATGTGCTTATAAGATTTTTTTGGCCTTGTAAAATAGCACCTAATATCTTCTGAGATGGATCAAACCCTAAGTCACCCACTCATCATTCTGCCAGGCTTCTTAGCTGGAGTATTGGAGTACTTTCAGTGTTATGCCTGCGTTTATAAAGAGTTCTTAATGTTTATTAAAGTTTATTAATTAAATTAATTAGTTAAAGTTTATTAATCAATAGCTGGGAAATCAGATTACAGTACTCTAATCTGTGAAAGGAGAAGGTATTAGTCAAACTGCAACAGGAATAAGCCTGATTATTCCTCAGGAACACTTACTACACTTCTTTGCATAATTAGCTAGTGTCAGCCAGTTATTTCACTGACAGCGGGGATGTGTAGCTATTCCTTAGCCCACCTCTTAGTTACAATCCCAATCATAAGCAACTTGCTACCTCAAATCGCATTGTTCCTTATAGAAAGTTTGGTGGGCAAATGTTAGGATGCAGTCTTTATTTTGAACTCTTCTCCCAGATTGTGCTGAACAAAGGCGTAACAGAGCTGAGAGGAAGGACTTGTGGAAAGGAATAAAAAGTGAAAAGAACAAGGTAAATCCAATTTGCATTGTGAGCTGCATCAAAAGCATTGTGGCCAACAGGCTGAGGGAAAGGATTCTGTGCTTCTGCACCACTTTTGGCCCCTAGTAGAAGAAAAATGGAATTTCTCGAGTGGGTTCAGAGGAGGGCTGTGAAGATGATCAGGGAGCTGGAGCACCTCCCCTACGAGGCATTGGAGTTGTTTAGCCTAGAGAGGAGAAGGTTCTGGGGAGACCTTATAGCAGCTTTCCAATATTCAAAGGGGGCCAACAAGAAAGATAGGGAGGGACTTTTTAATAGGGTGATAGCACAACAGGTACAAGTCTTAAACTGAAAGAGGGTAGATTTAAGTTAGACATAAGAAATAAATTTCTTACAAGGGTGGTGAGACACAAAAACAGGTTGCCCTGAGAGGCTGTGGATGCCCAATCCCTGGTACTGTTCAAGGGCAGCCTGGATGGGGCTTTGAACAATCTGGTCTAGTGGAAGATATTACTGCCCATGGCAGAGGTGTTGGAACTAGATGATCTTTAAGGTCTCTTCCAACCCAAACCATTCTATGTTTCTCTGAATCAGACTTTGTGCTTCAGAAGTGTAAGGACAACAACCACCTAATTTGTCTGAAAAGACAGGGATAGACCCTGCCATAAGAAGTGGCCACACATGGTAAAACACAGTGACTGAAAATGAGCAGTATTCTATGACAAGGAGTTGCCACATAGATCATATTTTGTGGGATTTTCCCTTTCTCAAAACTGACTGAAATTCTGTTATCCATGTCCATCAATGCATTTTAATTTTCCTCAGCTTTACTCAGAATTAAATATCTATATGTTACAGTTTATGTTAACGTTTACAGTAAAGAGAGATTGAAATGCTCATAAATTTTTGATGACAAGATTGTAACCTCCTTGTAGATTTAGGCCCTCTACATATCTACTCTTGAGATAATTGAGTATGCTTTGACTGACTGGGACATTTCCTCCTAAAGCATTGTCATTGCTTAAGGGGTAACATTTGAAAGCCATTTCAGTAACAGAGAAGAGAAAATACAGGAAACTGCAAAATAATCTACAGATAAATAAATACAGTTGTCATCTAGATGCTGGAGTTTGCTGATACAACATAGCCAATGCTTTCCTAGAAACTAAGATCTTGTTGGCTTGCACAGAGGTTATGTACACTTCAAATATCTAAACACCTCTTTGTGCGTACTACATTCTACAAAAACCAGAGCTAACTGGGTCAGTTTAACAATGATTTACCAAACTGCTTATCTGCAGTCAAATGATCAGTTGCTCCTTCCCGGTATTGAATACATTGCTACAAGCAGCCTTCTCCATTGGTTCATGAAATTTATGGAAGCTGATATCTCATATAGATTACTTATAAAATACAAGCTAAGAGTCATAACCAACCATAGAATGAATCCTTCAAATAACTTGATTACTTACTGCATCTGTTCTATGGTTTTTTTTGCTTGCAATCAGAAGTTATATGAAGGAATGAATAGGATAAATGAGTTCCTAGCACTTTCAAATATCCCAGAATATTTTCAGAAGTCAGACATATTATTATAATTTAATGAGTTCCTCAGGCTCATGGTTTATTCTCTTTCCTTCATGTATGTAAAGAGAAGAATTCTATATTGAACAAAGAATCTTCTTAAAAATCACATCTCTTTTTTTTCCCCTACAAATGCTACGTTTGAATGTAGTAATACTCTATTTTGTAATCTGATCTTGAAAAGAAGAGTATATGATATCTGAAAATGAAAGAGTTTTTCTAAAAAATTTTGAAATATTTAGTCCAATGTATTCTTCTTGACTTAAAGGGATATGATGTTCTACATCCCAGATGGAAACGAGCCTAAACAGGCAACCCTTATATGCACATAAAGTGGCTGAATCTTCAGTCGTTGTAGAATTTCTCCTGAGCACACATGTGATGAATTCATCTCCAAATTGCTAAGAATATTTTACTTCTTCTGGTTTCTCTCTAATCTCACCTTAATATTATACAGTCAGACTTGGAAGACTGAGCCATTATGATTGCAGAAATCATGCACCTATATGCAGTTCTGCATATATATTGTATGTTAAACATCTACACAAATAAACATATGCCTGTGGGATTCATATCACAACCAAGAATGATGACTGGTTTTTAGCTCTTTTTCATTTGACTGTTTATAATTGTCCTTAATGAGTGTCTACAGCACAAGAGGAGAACTACATTTTTACAGAATCACTTCATGGTAGGGGTTGGAAGGGAACTCTAGAGATCATCTAGTCAAACCCTGCTGCTGAAGCAGGTCCACCTGGATCAGGTCTCTCAGGAATGCATCCAGGCAGGTTTGAAAACCTCCAGAGGAGAATCCACACCATCCCTGGGCAGCCTGTGCCAGGGCTCCCTCACCCTTACAAGTAAAGTAATTTTTCGTTATGTTTCAGTGAAACTTTTTGTGCACAGGCTTTTGTCCATTGCCCCCTAAATGAGTTTAGGTTATGTCACTTCAACTGTCTTCATCATAATTTCACTTTCAGTCACATGCTGTGATACTATTGAAGTGCTCTCACTATGTGTATAATCTTTAATTCAATATTACATTGCAATCTCTCTATGAAAAATGCCAGCCAGGATAATTTGGACTCATCCTATTGCACAGAAGGACAACTTGCAGCTTCAGCTTTACTATAAGCTGGGAAAATAAAGGAATAATTAAACAAAACAAAAAAAATAAAGATTATACTCTTGCCTTACCAAAGGGAAATTCTGGAAGATCAATAAAACCTTGCTTTCCACAACCAGGTGTATGGAAAGCAAGTGGTTGTGACATCAGGTAGGCTTTCAGTTTAGCAGCCTGCAAGCCCTCTTTCATCAGTTTCACAGTTTCCAGGGAAATATCTGGATCAAAATGGCAGTTGACTCCAACAATAGAAGCACCTAGAAATAGGAAAACATCAAGTCACATGTTCCAAGGAAGTGGAAGGCGAAAGTTGTTAGCCACAGCACTCCAGAAGCAAAGCAGTCCATCTTTACACCAGCATCATGAAAACAAGACAGATTGGTTAGGGCTAGCCTCAATTCTCCTGAGGATAATCATTCCGTTTACATCTCAATTGCAGTCCTCTTTACCTTTGTGATGATGAATCACATTTACCACTCTTACGCAGTTACTTATCAGTGCTTAATCAGTGAAGACTGATTATGTAAAGCCACAGTACATACATAACACACATAGTTATCAGGTTCCTCATACAAATTCTGCCTTCTGATTTAAACTCTTAACTCCAAATATTTATATATATGTACAAAATATTATCTGTATATAATATATATTATTATCTCTCTCTATATATAATAACGTCCTATACCATCATTCATCATGCTTGTCCTGATTAATTTGTCCTGCCCTCCTTGTCCTGCAGAAAACTCAGCCTTCCATAGGCAAAAAGATTTTTTTTTTGCATCCTCTTATTTTCTCATCTTGGCTTTGAACTGTCCCCCATACATTTCCAAAAAACATGAACAGAGAATCAAAGATGGCTTTGAATTCTGTGTATGCTTCCAGAATTTAGGGCTGGAACTTTAACCAAATTTCAGCAGGTTTAGGATTTTTCTGTATTCAGTATCAGCTACTTGTGACTATCACTCCCAATACCATCCTGGTTAACGAGAATTTCATAACTGCATTCCCAAATGTTTTTTTACAAGACTAGGTCTAGTAAAGTACACAACTTTTCTACAGGATCAAAATTTTTATCAGGTGTAATTGGGAAGCTACCTACTTGAGATACGCATCCATTTATCTCAATACTTAAGGACTTGACTTTGCTCCACACTTTTAGAGAGCATTATTAAAACAGGTTCTTACCAGCCTTTACCAGTTCGACAGCACATTGTCCAGGGGGTATGCCATGCATGTCTCCTTCTGGACCAATGCACATCGTAGCTGCAACTGGCTTTCCAGATTCTTTTAGAACTTCAACTGCCCAGATAGCCTCTTCAAGATGTTCAAAATACTGAAAGAAACCAAAACTGTACTACTCTGTTTCTTGGAGATGAAGCAAACACATTAGTCCAGATGCCAAATTCACCATCAACACATCTCAACTCTTTTCTGATTTACACTAACAGAATTCAATTGAGTGCACTTACCACACAGCTAAAAAAAACAATTTTAAAAAGTAAGTAAACTAAATAAAACATATTGATACTCTTGTTTCAGATTAAGAATGCCCATACAGGAGTTTAATCAAGGTTTCAACCCCAAAAAACTATTTTCATCTAGAAAGTCACCTCAGGATGATTGCTTATAGTGTATGGAGGGAAATAGAAATTAATCAAGATGACATTCTATCCTTTTTGCAACAGTACAGAATTTTACTTGACTGAGATAGAATTGAGGTTTCAAGGTCCTATTCTAGGATGTTGCTATGTATTTAGGAAAATACTTGATACTACTGAAATAAAAGCATAACAGAATGTTTAAAAGGAGTAAGCAATATATATTTATACTCCATAAAGAAGAGTAGACATCTTAAAGTTAACTTTGTGCTTTTTATAGAATTACCTCTGCAATTAGGAAGTCCACATTCTTCTTCATAAAGACATCTAGTTGCTTTCGAAAGACTGCTTTAACCTCTGTTTTATTCTTGCAGCTTAAGTATGATGGTGTTTGACTGACGCCTCCAGCCACTAAAGCATCGCCTTCATTAGCCACTTCTCTTGCAATGTCACAAGCAGCTTCATTCACTTTCTGGCACTGCATGAATATAGGTTATGTCAATTTTACCTGGTCAGAGATAGGTATGTCATTTCAGGGAAAATAAAAGAGCAAAATGAGCTAAAAGCCTTAATGGCTCCTTCATAATCTTTCATAATTTAATTGAATTTTTAAATACTATTGATTAGAAAGATCATCATCTTTCAAAAAATAACACATATTATGAAATCATCTTCTTGCCTCCACAAGAAATACTATAAAATACTAGGAAAACATATTATCGTTAACATATGTTACACAAATATTCTATAAAAAGCAAGTACTTGGTGCAAAGTGGAACCCACTTAGAATGTGAATTAAGCTTAAATGCATGCTTTTATTCTGACATTTTCTGTGTGGAAAACAAAATATGTAGCAATTTCAATTGTTTTATCATTTTTATGTCTTTTAACATTTTGCTAATTAAAAAAAGATATAATAGTCATCAAGTTATTTAAAATGTTTAAAAAATAGAATTAATTATCTGATATTAAAGTTACCAATTTAAGAATAGTAAAGGGAAAATTA
>WBNH01002682.1:123896-176182 GCA_013401255.1 Urocolius indicus | reverse complement strand
TTGGGGATAAAAATAATTATTTTGGACAGATAACAAGTACTGGTCAGAGCAGGTTTCTCTGCAGCCCATGGACTACTTAAGAGTCTACGTAGGTTTCTCTCAGCTGCAGTTTTCCATAACTGTCCCAAAAGACCCAGATGATTTTTAAGGCTATTGCTGACAGATTGTCTTCTATTTGAATTTGTTCTCAGGTCCATGTTTGGGAACTCTGGGAGGTGGAGAAACCTGTTTCTAGAACTGGCAGCAAATGAAGCTTGAAGTCTTTGCTGATATGCATCTCCAATACCAGGTGCTCCTTCAGCCCTTCTTATAATTTTGCATGGCAGCAAGGGTTCCAGCATGGCTTGTTAAAGAGGCACTGTGTTTCTGGGACTACCAATTCAGACATTTCAGTGTTGCACTTACTGAATGTAAAGGCACATCATTTCACATAAATTTGGTCATATGATGTTTTCGTATGACCTCCTAACTAAGCCTCAAGTGTTTCCCTAGTGTACAGATTGTTCTAATTTCTGCCTTGGAGTATCTTCACAGATATACAGATATTCTTTTTTCTCAGCTGTCTGCAGAATCTTCTCTATTTTGCAGAGGTTGAAACAGACAATAGAATGAAAGGCAAAAGGATTAGAGAAAACACTCAATGGCAAACCTTTGAGTCTCAAAGGAGCTATCTAGAAATGTTTGTGCCAGAAGGCCTGCATCTACTGAATGCATCCAACATCACACAACTTCTTTGTATACGGGGTAAGAAAATACCAATATAGTCCTTCTGTTGCTGTAACACGTTACCCTTTCAAGTGAGAAGGGGAATACTGCCCACAGTGTATACCTTGGACTTTTTAGTTACTTTAGTAACGTTACTTTTTAGTTACTTTATTGAAAACATGGTTATAAATAACATGGTGCTCTCATTAGCCACTCATTATTCTCTAGTATTCTTCAACAATTTTGCAGTTAATTTGTTTCTCTGGATGTTAAAGCAATTGTTTTTTTCACTGATTTCACTCTGTGCATTTAGTCCTCCCTATACTCTTTGTATCAAAACTACAATAAACAATCTCCTTAGTTGGAAAAATACAATGTGAACATTCTCTTTCCTCTGTTCATCCTTGTTGCACTTTGTTGGTTTTTTGTGCTTTAACTTTGTCTCTCTTGTTATTCCAAATTCTGAAATTGCATTATCTTATCATTTGGCCCTCAAATATAACCAAAACTATTAGGACAGACTATGAAAATACTTGAAAATCTCTCTCCTAGGCCTTTTGAAATGAATCCATTTATTTAATATCTGCAACAAAACTGAGTTTTCCATCAAAACAGAGTTTTACTCACACTTATTTTCTCAGCTACATAATTGCCTCTGTTCTCTAGTTTGTCCTCACTGGCATAAAACGTAAATGTCTGTAGAACATTGGATCCAGCTCTGAGGAATTCCCGGTGAAGCTGACGAACTACAAACAATTAAAAGAAACAAAGAAGAGAAGTTTGGTACAGTTATTACTGTTGTTATTCAAAAATCAAATGTTTCTTGAACTAATGTTACAGTAAAAGAAATGATACTGTGTTTACTAGAAGAGCCATTGAGACAGTAGAAGCAGTATTCCTGATCTGCATAGAATTTCTTTTAACTCTCAGACCATTAGGTAGAAAACTTTATCCTTAGTTATTCTCTGCTAAGAATTACTTAAGAATTCTATCTAATCAGATTTAGTTTTGCATGCCACCTTGCTCATCCTCTTTCTGCATAATATTGTATGGAAGAACACAGTGTTCCATTATCTGTTCTGTTTTGTATTTTCTAGTTTTCTTCCCCTTTAAAACTCCATCTTAGTCTAATCAGCCAAAACCAAAGCTCTGTTTTCCTAAATATATCCTTAATTAAAAGATGGTTTCTTGCTCAAGAAAAGTGGCACTCAACACAGACTTAATTCTTCTTGTAAGTGGTCACATGAGCTAACACAGTTCATAAGACAGTAGGTTTTACTACAGAGCAAATATCTTGTTTGAATGAAAAGTTGGCACTTAAAATGGCCAAACGTCCTACACCAGGACTTTGTAAGCAGGCTCTGTAACAGTAGTTCTGCATTCATTGCTGTAAGCAGTAAACTGCAATTGCCACAGTGGGAACAGAACAGGTGCTGTCAACTAGTTTTATATGCATACCGACAGAATGATAATTCCAACGATTTCTAGAACACTATTGATCATGTAAAACAGCTTATAGCAAATAGAATCATAGAATGGTAGGGTTGGAAGGGACCTTTAGAGATCATCTAGTCCAACCCCCAAAATTGCATTTAAAGGAATAGAGGAATAATTTATTCCTTAGATATGATACGCTGACACAAGAACACTTTTTTCTGTGGCAAATGTTTAGAAAAAGTTTTGCTGAAGTCCTGGCTTCCTTGTTGTCTACAGACAATCCTTGTCATTAGGGAAATGTGTGAATGTGGCCTGAGATCAAATTGATTCCTTCAGCTGGAACAAATAGCCTTCTATCCCAAAGAAGCTCAAACAGCAGTTTGAGTTACTAGACTCAATCTGCATGTACACAAGCATGTCTGTTTTCACTGAAGTAACAGTGTAGTGTCCCTTGTATTTTTCTACTAGTACAGTAATTCATTTCCGGTTACAGCCTCAAGTAATCACACTGATTTGACACAATGCTTCTTTTCCCAGCAGTCAGAAAGACCTATCCAAGAAAACAAATTATAGCAGAGCTACAGTTCAAAAAGTCCCTAGAATCCGCCTGAACTACTAAGATCAAATTTCAGTCTTCCAACCCTTACAGAGTCAAAACATTCCTAGTGCAAGGATATTCCTAGAGCATTAAAACAGGCTATTGATCCCAACTAAAAGGGTTGTCTCCAGACATTTTGAGTGTTCTGTAGCTTGTTTTTTTTATTCTCTCTCATGAGAAATCATTGATGAAAACTAGTAAGAAAAGGGGAAAAGGAAAAGAATCTGCAACTATTTTCACAAATGCACCCTGAACATTTCCATAATAAATCAAATTTGTTTACCTTCATGGTTAGTGCTCTTTAAATAAGGTTCTTGCATTCCTAGAAGAATGCCTAGGATTTGTGTGAATAAGGATAGCGACATAAATAGGCAAATGAATCAATTTAACACAAATAAATAAGAACTGTCATATGCCAAAGGTATGTGAACAGGAGACTCTTGAATGGGTCTACATTTTGAAGGAAAGAATGGTGCTGTATTAGCCTGAATTTCATTCAACCACAGGTTAAATAATTTTTACAGTAGAATACACTGATACCTATTCTCAAGCCCACAACAGTCTACACTACCAAAACCACAAACCACTCTGTAATTGACTTCTTGTGTGATTTCCACGATGTTACAAAAGATGTGTTTCCCTCCAGCACTTGAGAAATGGAGATAGCAGCCCCATATAAGGCTAAACAATTATTAACAATTTGAGGAATCAGATGCATAACACTGAGTTTTTGTTTCAGTATGCCACGAGTTAGACATTTCACTGAAGACATGCAAGCTAACAGGAGATGGGAGCAATACATGCCCACACATATTCCTCACTAAAGAGCAGTACCTGATCTGTAAAAAATCAAATACAGTTTCTAAACTTGTCAATCTGGCAAAACTTCTCCTTTCTTTTAGTAGAGATAATGGCCTTGAAAACGTTTATTTTCTTTTATTTTCCATTTCTTGCTACATTCTCTCCTTTTCCCTCCTTCCTTAAAAAGACATGAAGGTCTGGTAGCTGTGTGGTTTTTACACCAGCTGCCTCAGACAGTTGCTCCTTCTGTTCTTCACACCTGCTGCAAAGTAACATGACCCTTTGAGCAAAATGCTGCAATGAAAGGGGTGGGGGAGGCAGTATACTGCAGAAAAAGAAAGATATACATATCCAGTGAAAACTGTATTTATAAATAGTCTATGAGGACCTTATAAAAAATTTTTAACTATGTTACAGACATGAGCAATACATTCTAGCAAACAAGTAGCAATTCTTAGAAAGCTGGATTCTAACTTATAACTACTTATCACTTATTTAAAGCAAAACTGTGTGCCAATTATAAGCAAAATAAGTAAGAGGCAATAATTATTTGTTTAAGAGAATGGGTTAAGTGCTACGTTAGATACAGTGTGTAGGGGCAAACAAAGGTAGAGGTGGAGAGAAACAGAGACAGAAAGGTGAACAGGTGTCTTTTTGGGAGACAAGAATTGGCAAATTAAGTCATAATTCTTTAACCCTTTGCTGGAGCTCTGCATTTTCTAAGGCTGTCCATGACGTGACGTTAGGCACATTACACACAGAGTGACACTTGAAGGATGAGAGGATTAGGGCAATTAAACAGGTTAAGTGTACAAAGCAATGTAATAGGGAGGGCTAAGATATCTACCCTTCCACTGTATAAAGACTAAATTTGAAGGCCCAACACTTAAAAATTTTTTTCATCCAGGATATTCTAAATTGGCTTTTGGGATTCACTGCATATCATACTACTAGGGCAAATGTGTTCTTGTGATGAAACATACATAAATAGATAATAGCATCTGCTTTTACACTATTTGTTGTAGACACTATAATCTTGATGCTGAAAGGCATGGGATGAATACTCGTTTTGTCTCTGTTCACTGGAAAAGAGTTACTCTAGTAAATGTTTATCGCAGTTCTTGGGCTCTTATGAGATTTATCATTCCTCATTTTACAACAGAGCCAGATATATTAAATAATCTTCTTCCATCCCATTGTTTCATAAAAAGCTTCTATCTTCCTGAAAGAATTAATAAAGAAACTAATATTAATCTATAACAATATGAAAGTCCTAGAATTACTTGAACACAGCCAAACAGAAAACTGCAGAATTATTTTTCACAAGACGTTTAAAACAATAAGCCTCATATCAGCTCAAAGACAGACTCGAAAAATCCATGAGAGAGAAATCACTGAATGTTATTAAATACAAAGATAGCTTATGTGGATCAAAAAGTCCCCAGGCTGCAAATTATTGAAGATCAGGAGAGCATTCTGGAGAGGCATCACTCTGTTTGCTCTACTCTCTTTCTTATCCAGACAACTGCTTTTGGCCAGCCTGAGAGCAAGAGAAGCGAGTAAGAAGATGATTTGGTCTATAGATTTTTAGGCTGTTCTTAACAGTGAAATTCTACAGTGTCCAGGAACATTTCTATTTTAAAACTTACTACAAGTTCCTATATGTTTATTACTTAGTCAGCCATGTTTAGGTTCACTATAGGATTAGCATTTCCCAGCAAAACTGACCTGCTTCTGGATGTTCAACTGTTGCTTCAGGAGTCCAAGGCCCAGCTTTTACGTATCCTCTTTTTTCAAGAGCAATGACAAATCCTCCATCTCCAATCACAATTTCTCCGGCATCTAAGCGCTCTAGAATACCCTGAAGAAAGCAGGAAGAAAGATATTTTGTGGGATTCCTTTGTCTTTCTTACCATTTCCTCTATTCACAAGGCAGACATAAATACTCCTGGGCTAACAGAAACACCTTTGACGTAATAATGAAGAGTAATAGATTTCTGTCTTGAAATTCCCTTTACAAATGGTAGATGGTCTGCTTTGCAATGTAAGAGTTTAATGTGTGCCTGTATATTATGTAAGACTTTCAATCAGTTAGTTTTATTGTATTCCAGAGATACAGCCCCCAGGACTGCAAGTCAATGGCCCAGTTCCATTCATAGAATCATAAAATGGTAGGGTTGGAAGGTACCTTTACAGACCATTTAGTGCAACCATAGTGGCCTGGAATGACACACAGAGATGCGTTCAGTTCATGGTGCTGCAGATCATTTTATTCCAAAGCTTCCCCCTATTATACCCTTATTCTCTGATCATGCACAGCTTGTTCTGTGTTAATTGGGTAACAATCTCAAAGCATGCGCCTATGGTAACATAATGATTGATTGCTCTATCCTTATCATGTGCTGCTTTCACTTCTTCTTTGGTATGCACGCATTCTGTTTTTATGCGTCAGTTCTTCTGTCTTACCATTTCTTTCTCAGAGCTGTTGATCTGTGTGCTTCAAGGTGAATGAAACACTAGTATTATCAACTCCTTTATTACCTCATTTGCTCTTTAGTTACAAATGCTGTCTTGACAGAGCCTCAGCACAAGTAGCTTGTGACACAAGATGGTACAACAGGCACCGCAGAAAAGTAAGCATGTACCATTCTCCTACCAAATAAGAAAGGTTTCAAAACACTGGTCTCCATTTTCTGACAGGATTTTTACCATCCTTTGTTTGCTTACCTAGCCTTACAAAATGAAAGAAAATCCTGCTTTTTTGCACAGCCCTGAAATAGTTCCAGATGCCAAATTGCAAACCTCACAACAGCCTGTGATTAAGCCTGCTTCTGCCTTAAACTCTGTGTTAATGCAAGGACAGTGGCAATCTTTATTATGTTTTTTTTTGTTTGATTGGTTGGTTTTTTTTTTATAAAATTGTAAAAGATGAGAACAACATTTGTTGGTTGCACCTAACATATTATTGGTTTTGATACCTTTCATTGCCTTGTTCGCTTCTTCAAATTTTCAAAAAAATACCTCTCTTTTTTACTAAATAGGACTAATTTCTGCAACATAACATAATTCTGTTTACTTTAAAAAAGCTGATGAACACAGACCCATCACATTAACAAAGGTAGTGAGTAGAGAAGATCAGTGGTAAGACTGAAATTTTGCTCCATATATCTCTTTTCTTAATGGCACAGTAGTATTTCAGTAGACAAAATTTTAGGGAGTAGGAAAAAAGTAAAAGCCTTGTGGACATACATTTGAATATGGGTTTTGTGCTGAAAGAAAGGGTTTTTTTTAACAGTTAACCTCTAACCTTTAGTAGATTACATTTCTTAATAATTTCTCTTTCATGAATTCAATTACCTCACAGCATACATCCAGGAAAGACAAATACTTCTCATGCCTCAGCACCACCCTTTAGGCAGCACAAGAGTATGCCTTTCCAAGAAGAAGGAGACCTGTGCCAGCAATACTAGCTCTAATATCAGGCATAGCAGTGTAACACTACTTGGAGGCTGTACAGCCAGGCTGAGAAGGTCAGTATTTTTGGCTCAGGTGCTGTAATGGAAGCAAAGTGCTGGGACTTCTCTGTACAGTGCTTCTGTGCAGTGCCTCTTGAGTCTGGCCAAGTGTTGGCTCACAAATCTGTACATCACATTTCATTGCACGTTGTGAACTTGCCAAAACATTGACCTGATTAACTCTATAACTCTATCAAAGTATGAAAAATTTTGCCTTTACTTCAGCAGGACCAGGGCAAAACTCGACCAGCAATACCTTAATATCTGAAGTTCAACATTTTTCGATGAGTTTCCCAGTCATGCCTGCCTGTTAGGACAATTCTGTTTCAAGCCTGTCAGGAGGCTTTGTAAACATTGTGTTTGCAGTTAAGTACTTTGCACTTGTAACAGAATGCCTTGCATGGGGCCAGAGAAAGGCAGCCAAGGGGTCTTTAACATATAAGCAGCTTCAGTCCTTGCTTGTTAGTTGAACATTTAAGTAATAGATTCCATGTCGATATCATATGTAGATATTATATTTGAATGCACTACAAAGAACAGATCTTTTAACAATTAGCTTCTAGGATTTAACATCACCTTTCCTTGGTAATTCAATGTTTTTTTAAACTGCATTTTAAAATAATCTTCATTTTTTGACACACAGAAGAAACATAAGCCACGATTTAATAGATCATGTCATCTTAATACATAATATATTGTGATATGTTAAACCTAGCATTCGGGCATCTAATAGCAGCTGACATAACTGTAAAGCACAAAGTCTTTAATACAAACTTATTTTTCCAATTCAGATTGCAAACTTTATTATAGGTCTGATATCATCTCTTCAATCCATTTTTACATTATCTATATTGCGTAAAATACTATTGGTTCAAACAGCATATAGCTATCCTAAGTTCAGCATCAGCGTTGTTTTGTTCTGCCCCAGAGACTTACAGCTGTAGCGGTATTTGTAAAAAGTTAACCAAGGCTTTTTTGAACCATCTTTTCACTGCTCTATGTTCTATGCTGCCATGAATTAAATTGCATCACATAGTTCATATGCCTATCCACTAAAGAGTTTGAATGTTCTGTATGAAGATATTCCATAAACCAGCTTTAGGAATGTAACTGAACCATGCAAGTGAAAAGTTTGCTTGGTCTTCCTGTATCCTATCTATTCCGTCAATGTAGGAAAAAAAAAAACAACATCTCAAAACCACTATTCAGATCTTAAGCGAGCACTCAAGAGAAGCTTATGTTCATGCATTGCCTGTCAGGGAACTTCAGACAACTGCTCATTGCTAAAGTAAGGCAGCATGAGTATGTGTAAAAAAATAAAAAAGCACAAGAGATCCTTCCTCAACTCTTTCAACTTATAAAAGACTTTACAAGTCCTTTGAGACTTGTATGCTACGCACAAAAATGAGTAGGACAAGTTCTGAGCAAGAAGTGACCTGTTAGTGAGAAAAGCATCCTTCTGAATGAAAGACAGATTCCACTGATCTTCCCGAGCAGCAGTGCAATGTGGCAGTTCTGGTATGTGTCAGAGTTTGATTTAGACATTGCTCATATGTTTGCCTTAATGGCCAGAATAGCTAGTGCCCGGATAACTTTTTACACTGGCCTATTTCTTTAGCTAACTGAGGGTGAAAAGGATATGCATATGTTAGAGACTGTGCTCATATTACAAACACTGATGGTGTCCAGTTATATAAATCAAGATAAGAAATCCCATACGATGACATTTTATGGTTAAAACATTTAAAGTTTAATTTGTTGCAAGCACTGCTGAGTTTGCATATCAATAATATTAAGCAAAACCGTTTTGAACTTCAGTATCTCCAGTCCATGTATTCAGAGACATAAAAATTCCTTAAGTCGTCACAGCAGTAAATTCAACCTAATCTATCTCATAACGGTATTTGAAAGCCTTAAATGCCTCGATACTGCTGTGGCTATACTTGTCACAATACGCCCATAATGCCGAGTACCTCACAGGGAAACTAACAAGCGTGCTTCCCGCGTTGTGTCAGTTAGGCAGCAGCTCCCCGGGAGAGCCTCCAGGCTCGAGGGACCTCTGCCCGGCGCAGCAGCGGCGCTCAGCTCCGTGCCCCGCGGGGCTTCCCCAACCGCCCGGTGCCGGCGCGCCGCGTCCCTCTCCCACCGCCCGCCGCTGCCCCCGCGCCGGGCAGACGAGCGGGACGGAGAGCAGGGGAGCAGAGAGCGGGGCTGAGCAGGGAAAGGAGATGGGAGAATTACCCTTTTGCCCTGCTTCGTGGTTTTCCCGATCGGCAGCATCTTCTTTTCCCACGGACGCTGGCTGCCCGCGTCTACTCGACGGCTCTGCACGCAGCTCAACCTCCTCTAAGCCCTCGGGCCACGTGTTTATAGTCCGGAGCGGAGGCGGGCCGCGGCGGGCAGCGCCGTGGGACACACCCGCGCCAGCCCTCTGCCCCCCGCCCCCTCGGGGCACCGGCGCGGGGCGGGCGCGCGCCCTCCCGCCGCCTCCCCGCCCCTGCCCTGGCAGCGGGTCTGGAAGCGCCCGGGGGCGGGCGGGAACCCTCCTCCGCGAGGGCTGGCCTCGGCGGCGGGGGGCGACGGGGCGCCGATACTGGTGGCGGCTGCCAGCGTGTGTCCCTCGAGGGGTACGGCTGCCCGGCAAGGGCTGCAGGGGAAGGCGGGCCAGAGAAGGGGCTCCTGCCTCCAGCCTGCCGTGGTCCTCGTGGACAGGAGGAGCATCATCCCCCCGCTGCAGGGAAGACCAGACCCGGGCCCCGGGGCGAGGCGCTGACCTAGGAGAGAGAGAGAGAGAGAGATCCCTCCTGTTGCCTGGGCCATAATAATGAGCAAAGAATGACCTGCTGTAGCTGGCGCAAGCAAACGTCTGGGTGAACCGTGTGGTTGGTTCATAGGTGAAGGTATGCCCCGGCTTTTTATCAGGCTCCCGAGTTCCGAAGAAAAGTCTGAAGGGAGGTGAAAATCAGATAGGGAAATCTCAAATTCAGAGTCTAAAAGCAGCATGAGGAAAGACTCTGCAATTGACCTGGATTACCGAGGAACAGAGGAGCCGGTCAAGTGTCTCATATCTGGCTATTAAACAACTTACTTTTAACTTGCAAAAATTAATGTGTAATCTCAAAAAAAGAATACGAGCAAATGCGTTGTGCGCCAAATACAGAAAACTTGTAGAGTCCATTGCCACCATTTATTTTACTTTTCATTCATTGCCACATAGAGAATAAATATGGTACATATTCCTTCTGCATTTGATTTTAAAATGTCGTGGTTTTAGAAGATTTCCATGCATAATACATACAACTAATAGCTTTGATCTCTGAGTGGAGGATAGGTGTAAGACACATTAGAAAGCCTTGTGCTAGAGAAGTTGTAAATGTAGAGGGAAGGGAGAGATATAATTGAGTATTAACTGTCCTGAAGGGAAAGATTGTATCTTCAGTCGTCTGTACTGCTACTGTACTAAGAGTCCCTACCTTGCCTCATATCAAACAAAAACTGTCTTTTATTTAAATTGAGATAAATTTCCTGGTCTGGCTTGCCGTCAGTAGGTAGGGCAGCAGAGAGGAGTATCAAAGGAGATGGAGGAGAATGGGGCTGCCTGTGGCAGCAGTTCTGCTTCGTGCTGGCTTTAAGTGGTTGTGAAAATGCAGTGAGGTGTAGTAGCAGGTGTGAATCATTGACTAAACACAGTTTCTATAATGTTTAGACTTCAGCGAAGTAGAATATGTCAAAATGGACAGAACATGAAGATAAATATTAGATTTCTTTACTCCAGAACGCATACACTGGTGTTGTCGCTTGACATTGGCTTTAGAAATTCATTGAGGAGCCTTACTAACACATATTTTTAAAAGACTTTGGTTTGTGTATACAAAAGCACTTTTGAAAAGTCAAGTTTCGACCCTGTCAGTTCAGGGGTACAATTTCTTACTGAGAATTAGGATCTATTTGTAAGTGAATATTGGACAAATAACAAAGATTTTGAACTTGGAAGTAAACTTCCTTGGTTTTTTGTGTTACTGCTATTTACGTATGATTCTTTAAGAGCATTTACTTTAAAAGAATATGAAAATGAAGCAGTCAGGTTTTAAGTCAAGTGTGTGTAGGCTTCCAAGCAGACACTAAGTTATATTATGATTGAAGCAGTGGGCAAAAGTGCCGTTGTCTTTTTTAACTGTATTTTTTTTTTTTTTCTTCCAGGAAGGAAACCCCATCTCGTTCCTTGGTGAAAGACAGAGCAGACACAGTGATCATTGGAGGTGGTTGCATTGGTGTCAGCCTAGCCTATCACTTGGCCAAGGCTGGCTTGAAGGATGTTGTTCTGCTTGAAAAATCTGAGCTCACTGCAGGGTCTACTTGGCACGCAGTAAGAAATGTTTTGTTAATCTCTCAGATTAACAGCAGTTTATGTATGTAATGGTGAAGTTTCATTACCTTCATATTCTGTCTCTCCAGAGATTAATTATCTTCCTTAATTTATAGATACAAACTTCAGCACTGATTTCCTTATAGATTGGCTGTATGGGTTTTGAGCCATCGGTTCACCTATCTCTAGTATGCTTTCTTCATTTGTAAAAATTGGGACAAATACTGCATTTGAAATTACTGAAAGATAACTGTATTATATATTTTAGGCAGTTAACTGGATTTAGACTTTAAACTTTATTTTAACTTGGACTTTCTTAATGCAATGTTTTATTTCTGAGATAATGTAATTTATACTGCAGACTTTACTGTTGGAAATGGTTGCACAGGTATGCAAAAATAAGAAATGTGGGATTTAGCATTACTGTATGTGTAATCATTTTTTATATATGTGTTATGCTGAAAAAGAGATAATCAAGAGGCAGCATCAAGTGTCCAGTTCTCAGAGAATATCACTGTCCCAGAAACTGATTCTTGTTAGACACAAGAGCTTCCATTCCTGCCATTGCACAAAATCTTGGAGAAGCAAAGCTAACGTCTGTACATTGTGGTGTTTAAGGCTGTGTGTTTATCAGTACTGTAAGGGAAAGAACTGAAAAGACATCATGTACTAATTGCAAGATGGGGACACTTCTTGGAATTTACGCCGAACACATGAACATGCTGGTACACAATGTGCATGTATACAATCACATATTTTCTGTCAGTGTTTGTAGTAGATAGTGTAACAAAATTAAATAAAGCTTGCCACAACTATAGATGCCTTTTCCATTACTTTCCAGCTACATTTAGCCAAAGTTGAAAGAAGGTTACCCCTGTGTCTAGCAATTACCAAAAGAGTAAAAAGTTTGCTGTCTTGAGCTACTCTGTTAATACAATAGAGCATTTATGCAATACTTGGTATTGTTTATGCAACTATAGTATCTGAGTGCCTTTCAGGAGCAAATTAAAGAGGGTGACTCGGATAGATTATATTTTACTCGCATTTCTCATACTCCCCCTGGAGGAGGAAGTCTGAAATTTGAAAAACTTCATTTTAGTGCAGATGTTTTGTGGGTTTGAGGCCTTATGAGAAAACAATAATAAAAAATTAAATTACAAAAAAATCATGCCTGAAATGCATAAGTAGGTTTATACTTCTCTGTGCTTGCTTTTCAGCAAACAAGGTGAAAGAAAACACATATAGAGTTATAAAAAGCAAAATTCAGTTATTTCACCTCTTCCAGACAAGCCATGTCTCAACAGATGGCAGTTCAGCAAACAGTGCAACACCATGCACCATCCGTAGCATCAGATCATGCATTTTATGTGTTGAATTATAACTATGAAATGCTCAAAGAAATACTTTGACTGAAACACAAGAGTGTAGCACAGACTGAACATTTTTTACCCAATACATAAACAGAATATGTTTGTAAGAAGTAATAAAAATTACCTAACTGAATAAGAAACCAAAATCATGAATTTGGGGTTGTTGTTACATATTTCCTTTGTTCTTATTGCTATAGTCTCTCACTCCAGCTTTTTGCTCACAACTATGTAAAAACAACCTCTCTTTCAGTATTTTTGTCCTCACTGTTTAGTGAGTGCAGCAGTGGAGCCCTAAGGGGCGAACTCCATTTCGAAAGGAGGGACCTGAAGTGCAGCAGAGAACATGCCTGCACTGCCACTATTGAGAAGGGCTCTTTGTGCCACCTGTTGCAACAGAATTTGATATGATTAACGTAGCAAACTACCTAGTTAAAGGACAGGTTATAATGGATAACTATTAAGTAAACTACATGGTAGTCTTTCTTCGTTGAGCTCAAAGTGCTGTATCTGAAGTTGAAAAAGTTGGTAACTGTTTCAGATAAGGAGAAGGATCAAAACTGTGACTATGAGTTCTTTGTTATACTGACTATCAGGCATTTATCAGTGGTTACAATCATACAGTACTAGATACAGTACTACAGTTAGCACATGAAATGGCATGTAGTATATTGCCTGCAGCCACAGATGTCTAAAGTAGTTCAAATGTTGCTGTGCTTTCCATCTTTCCATGTTTTCTGTCTTTCGTAGTTCAGTAAGTGCTGCCAGGGCTCAGGATCATGTTTCCTTATAGATCATGTTCCTGCTAGTGTTGCTACCAAAACTTTCTTCTACTTCTCAGATCTGAGATAAATTGGACTGACCTCCATTTGTGCAAAAACTATGCAAATTTTCATTTTACTGTAAGATATACATAAGAGGGCAAATGCTGCTCCTTTTTGTACCTAACCATGAAAAAATAGTGATTATTAGATGAGTGTAATATTAGATCAAGACATAGACTTTAAGAACTCTTGAAGTTGTACTATCCTGCAAGTCGGATTATTTGCAATCTCACTGAAGCCCTGGGGACTAAAAAGGCATATAGAACTCACTCAGCTAATAAATACTTTATGTTATTCCTTTTTTTAAAAGTGTTTTCTAAGAAAATATGTAACATATAATTCAGTTGTGCGGTACTTCATGCAATTGGTATTGCTGTTAACAGTTAACAAAGCACAGCACAAGACAAATAAAACCTTGTTATAATTTAGTCAAACTTGCAAGAGGAGATAATGTATAACAGTGTTAATACTTTTTTCCTCCAGAGTGGTAGTTTAATAATTACAGTAGTATAAAATCTGAAACAGATTGAAAGAACAAAACTGATACACAAAATTTCAACATAAACAAATTTCAACTAGAAAAAATGCTTTGAAATCTGTACCCATTCTCATAGCAACGTGCCTAGTCTTAAAATTATTTTCGCAAATCATGTTCCCCTGCAATAACCAAATCTGTTACAAAAATATGTAAAAACCTAAACCAAACCTTCAAATGTAAGAGTGGTTCGCCCTGAAACTCAGGAAAACAGGTAGATGCATTGGGAGGCCATTTGGGCCAGATAGGGAGCTCATGACTGAATGTGAAGGGGATGGTCGGAAAACCAAAGCTCAACTAGAATTAAGACTTGTAAGGAACCTTAAAAGTGGCAAGAAGAGCTTCTACTGCTGCATTAGCAGTAAAGGCTGAATGAGGAAAATGCGGGACTGTGGCAGAATGAGGTGAGTAGTTTAGTCACAGTGTACATCAATAAGGCTGAAGTATTCTATCCCCTTTTTTGTGTGAGTTTTCAATAACAAGGTTTCTCAGGCCTCTATGCTATGAGCAGGGTTCAAAAAGAGGAACTACCAGCAATGGATGAGGATCAAGCCAGGGATTACTGGGAGAACCTGACTCGTGCACATGCCTTGGACCAGATGGGCTGCATCCAAGAATGCTCCTGGTGACATTGCAGGGCTGTATATGTATCATCTTTGAAATGCTGTGGACATCGGTGGAGGTGCCCAACATTTGGAGAAGGGCATATGTATGCATTTAAAAAAAAAATCTGAAGGGTCAAGCAGAGGAGCTGAAGGTCAGCTAGCCATACTTTGCTTTTTTGGGAAAACTGTTAAGTAAGCCTCCGATCATGGCCTGTAAAGGGCAAAAAAAGTGATTTGGAATAGTCAGCACAGTTTTGTGAAATGGAAATTGTGTTTGACCAAACCTGACTGCTTTTTATGATAAAAAGGATTCCAGACAAGGAAATAGCAGTTGATGCCACTTACCTAGACTTTAGCAAGACTTTAGACACTGTCTCCTGTAATATTCATGTATTCTACTGAAGATGTTATGGTCTGTATGACTGGACAGCTAGATAAAAGGCTTTTGGATGATTTGGCTCAGAGGGTAGTGGTTCACAGATCATATTCTATCTATGGAAATAAGTGGAGCGTCACAGTGGTCTGTCCTGGGACCCATTTGTTCTGCTAATAGATAGGAGTCAGCACAAAGGATATAGACACCAAGTCAAAAAGAAAATAGGCTGATTTTTGCTTATGTCTAAAGCACTAAGATAACAAGCAAAATAATGCATCAAATTTAGCAAAGCATCAGAGAGAATAAGCAAGGCAATGCACTTAACTATTACTACATAAATTTAATGACAATAATTAAAAAGAAAACATCACCAATCGCCTTCAGATCCACAGTCACTGGGGAGCCCCAGCTGCAGCAAGGATTTGGAGAACCTGTCCTGGCAACTGAGAAGTCCTGTGCAGTGTATCCCCTCATAGGTGAGGTCTCCAAATCACTGCAAGAGGGTTCAGCTTGTAATAATAACTTGGTATGTGGAACATATGGTTTCTCAACCCATTGAGATACCACCTGGAACTTGGCTGGGACTCAGGTAGGAACTCAGGGAGTTTGTTTATCTATCTGGCTTTGGTGATGTAATTTCAGACAAGGCTGGACACCTAGTTTCATGCATGCCCTTAACAGCTTGCCTCTGAACAAGCAAAGGAATATATTTGCCTGGTGTTTGTCTTCACTCATAATTATATTCTGTCTAAGCTACATCTCTCACTAACAATCATACACTAATTTTGTATGATGTTTGGTTGGGAGGTTCATCTAGAGGTCAACCTTAGTTTGAGGCCTATTGCTCAGGCCTCAGCCACCATCCTCTTTAATATCTTTACTGATGATCTGGAGTAGATGTACACACTCATCAAGTTTGCAGCTGACACCAAACTGGGAGGTCCAGTCAGTGCACTCCAGTGCAGGACTGGCATGCAGACAAGCTTAGACAGGCTGGAAGGATAGAAGGACAGGGACTTTATGAAATGTCATGAGTTCTGTACTTGGCTCGAGAAGTAGCGAAGTCTCTGTCCCTTGAGATTTTCAAGACCAGGCTGAAGAAAATCTGGGGCAGCCTGGCCTTTAGCTGACCCTGTTTTGAGCATGAGGTTGGACAGAGACCTTCTGTGGTGCCATTCAATCTGTTGTATTATAATTTTTTAGTGATTCTGTGATATAAAATTTATACAGTCCAGTCAGGTTATAGATGTCTCACAGTTGCACTCCTGAAGTCAGAAGCACATTATCTGAAGCTAAAAGTCATCAAATGAATTTAAAATTATTCTATTTACTTAAAAATATCACAAATAGAAGTTTTTATTCAATTCCTGCAATTATAATCTCTTGAATATATATGGTTTTAAAACTAACTTGCAAGTGTTTTGCTGTTGATTAGTTTCAAAGTGAGCTTACTAACAATGACCACTAAAATGGTATTTCTTTACATCTGGAAAATATATGACTACGTTTGGAAAAAATACAGAATAAAATGTTTATATAAATAAAAGAGAACACTAAAAATAATATTGTGACAAAATTTGCAGGTAAAAGTGAATTAATTACTTACAGGTTATTGTACATGACTAAATAAATGTTTCAATATCTAATTTATTTCTTTATTCTGTATACATAGAAAAAGACCCTTAGGGCTTATTTTATAAGAAAGCATTTTTAATTGCAAATTCTGCAGTGAAACAGGCTTGAGTGTTAGTCTGAGGTGATTAAAATAAATGTATTCATAATAACATAAGAGCACACGTATCAAATGAGATCAAATCTACATTTAGTCAAATATCTAGTCTCCAGCAGTATGCCATATAATGGTGATTGGACATGAAAATAAGAAAAGGACAGGTAATTTTTTTCCAGACTTATTAATTTAGCTCACAAACTTTCTGAATCCAGCATGCCTGTTTTGTGCTTCGTGTGGCCTTCAGTATTTTTCTCCCTCGTATGGTTTTGTGTGTTCACTTTTTAAACCCAGATTTGGACAACGCCAAACAGAAACAAATTTATGAAACTAGAAACAAGCTAGGAATAAATTTATGAAAAAAATACAGGCACAGCTGAAAAATATAATATTCCTATGTGACCTGATCTAGGTGAACCTGCTTCTGCAGGGAGGTTGAACTAGATGATCTCTAAAGCTCCCTTCCAACCCCTACCATTCTATGATTCTATGATAATATTGGTAAAAGATGAATTTTGTACTTTTCCCTATTGGTTTATTTTGACATTTCAGTCATGTGGTACACCATGATATCATATGTAAACTGTAAAATATCAGAAAGATAAAATCCTCATTAAAGAGTAGTAAAAACTTTTAACACAGTGGCTAGTGTAAAGATATACAACCGGTAGTGCCAGGCAGTTATTATACTTGTGCCCCAAAGGTACTGAGTATGTGTCATCTCAGACAGTGAGTGTGGTTTCTGTTTTTTTGACGAAAATGTTATCTGAATGTAAGCCATTTACTAAGAGTGATTTGAAGCTAATTGTTTCTGAAGGAGAAGATCTGGTCTTAAATGTGAAGCTGCATCAAGAAGATCAGAAGGAGCCTTGGTTTAAAAAAATGTGGATGTGGTCTAATTCATGCAATATAGGTTGATACTAGCTATAGAGAAGTGTGACATTTAATGGATTCTTAGCATAATTAAATTGATTTCAATTAAAATTTACCTTTAGAGGCCACTAAGTTTTGCTTTTCCTTTTTGTATTTGAACAGTTCTAGCTTTAAAAGATAAAGTCTTAAAATGTACAGGACAGAATAGAGCTAAAAAGTTAAAAGTAAGAGTAGATAATGTATGTATATATGTACCTGTATTTATATATATGCATAGTGGGCAACTTAGAAGGAAGTTATCAAAACTCCGCTATATATGTTACATTTCATTTCTATGTTTCCAACTGTTTTTTTCTCAGAATGGCAGTGAATTCGAAGTGGACTTTGGTATCTAGCTCCCATAGCTGAAGCAACCTTAATCTATTAATAAGCTTTATTTTGGATGGTGAAATATCCACAAAAACACGAATTTATATATAAATAAAATATTTAAATGAGCGTAGTTACTTATCTTCAAAAGCAATGGTAATTTTGCATTTCTGTTGTCTCACTTGGAAAAAGAGTTTTAGTGAGATATCAGGTTCAGAAGATATGAAGACATATGTTTCACTTTGGTAACATTTCAATTCTGCTTTTCTATGTGCTAAATGTCTGCAGTTATGCATATCGTTAGATTGATGCAGCTGTCTCTATTCTAGACAAGTGAACAGTTTCCTTAAATGCAGAAGAGTCCATATTAACTTCTTGATTTTACCTTTGCATGTACCCTTTTACCTTTGCATGAACCCAGAAGGGCTTGACAGCTTCTAAAGTCAGACCTACTAAAATGATGTGCAAAATGCATACCAAAATTTCTTAAGCTGCTTCTGAAATGCAGCAGTTGCACTTTAACTGCCATGAGACAACTGTCGAGAACAGAAGAATATTGACATCCATGGCTCTGCTGTTCACGCCCCAGTAAAGTAATAACTCTTGTTCAGATCTGGCCTTTGTGAAGTTTTGGTTTCTCGCCCATCTCCATTTTCAAGAAAGAAAAGATACTGCTACAGGACATTTAGTGTTAATCAGTTGATCTAGTTGGTCAGGAATGGAGTTGTGCAAGTCTTCCATTCAAAGCAGACAACAGAATAATTTAAGGAAGAAAGGAAACTGTAGGAGAGAACAACTGCAATAGTATCATGGGCTGACAAACTTGATGGGAAAAGACAGCTGGAAAAACACGTGTGCAGAGAACAAGAATGCTGTAAGTAGGGAAAGGATATTTTTTTTTTTTTTTGGTAGCACTTTTTTTGGTAACACTATCCATGTGTTGCTTTCCTTTACAGTATCTTGACAGTTCCTTTTTGAGTGACAGTTGGAGAAAGGGAAAGAAAATACCGCATTTCTAATATATCTGTGTTGTTCCTTTTTCTTCTTTGAGGCTGGTTTAACTACTTATTTTCATCCTGGAATAAACTTGAAGAAAATTCACTATTACAGCATCAAGCTCTATGAAAAGCTGGAAGAAGAGACTGGACAGGTAACCTCTTAACCTTTAAAATATTCAGATCAATACTAAGCTTACTAATAGTCCTACAAAAATCTTTGAAGTTGACAAGTTTTGTATGTGTATGTTCATGACTATGATAAGGCTTCCGTTTTAGTGGAATATATTCTCCTTCATTCAGTATACTCTGGTACTTAGTCACTGAATCTTTTAGATGGTTTCCCAGATTCCTCTGAAGTTTATGAAAGCATGTCAGAAGCTCAGCAGACTAAGAGTCTGCAACTTTAGCTTGGTAATGGAGTTAAAATAACATCAAGGATCTAGAATGAATGGATTGATTACGATGCATTCCTACTTTAAATATGTCCACTTAAAAGTTCATATGATATGATGCTCTCTCTACTTCAGTGAATTGCTGCAATTCTCCCCATCTCTTTCAGGTATGTTTTTTAGTGACTTAAGGAATGGGTATTCAGAGAAACACAGGAGTCGTCTTTTTTTGTCTGTCATCATTCAGCTGTATAGGTTTAATTTACTAAACTCATGTTTGCTTCAAACAGCAGCAGAAATTGAGTTGTCCTTACTGTACTAGTATAAAAACTTGATAATTGTAATAAAATGGTTTTTTTCCTCTTTCTACTGCTCAGCTAGATAAGATACCACAGCAGATGATTTTTGTGAGTTCCACTAAAATACTTATTTGGCCATATTAATGTCCTGTGAGGTAACATGGAAAATGTGAAGAAAATAATGTATACCAGGAAGTGAGCATTCAGTGTTCAGCTATATAAGGATTTCTGTTGTATTAAATAGACAAAAATAGGTGGGCGGTTATTCATTGTGTCAATAAAGGTGCTTAGTTAAATTTATTCTGCAGCATCTCAGTGAAAAATTATGCAGAGCACAGGAACACACATTCATGAAGGTAAGTAGAACTTCTTTCAGTAATTCACTTTTGTTCCTTGTTTTAGGCTGTGGGGTTTCATCAGCCTGGCAGCATCAGAATTGCTTCAACCCCTACAAGAGTGGATGAATTCAAATACCAAATGACTCGTACTGGTTGGCACTCAACAGAGCAGTACCTAATAACACCTGAGAAAGTACAAGAGCTATTTCCTTTGTTGAACATGGATAAGGTAAAGAATCTAATTTTATGGGAAATAATTTCCATTGCAATTAAATATTAGTCTGTCACATATGTAGACATAAGGTCTGTTTCCTTTATAAATTGTACAAGAAATTACTGTTTTTCAGTAAAAGAACTCTAGCATTATAAACTCAAATCAGTCTCACATGCATTTTACTGCATACTGTATGCCTGTGGCCAAGGTATTAGTTATAACATATAAAATATAATGTTAAAGCATTGCAATCTTTGATTGCATGGCAGAGTGGAGTGATTTTACTTCCTTACACCAATGTTAAGTTGGATAGCTGTAACCCTGATGTTACATGTTTTGAAAATTTGTTTTGATTTAACTCCCTAAAGTTTACTGAATTCAAAAAGCAAAGTATATTTTTTTAAAAATAGTTAATTTTGATAAATTTAAATTTATATGATCTGGGGGGATTTTACTTCCATTTAGGTTTTGGCTGGCCTGTATAACCCTGGAGATGGTCATATTGACCCTTATTCTCTCACTATGGCCTTGGCTGCAGGAGCCAGAAAATATGGTGCCCAGTTAAATTACCCCGTCCAAGTGACTAACCTGAACTCTCGATCAGATGGGACATGGGAAGTTGAAACTCCATTTGGAGTAATCCAAGCAAAGAGAATTGTGAATACAGCAGGTAGGGTTCTTGTATATGCTTCAAATTTACAAACTACTGACATGGAACACCTGTGCTGAATTTGGTGGATTATAAGAGTAAGTAATAGATGGTTTGAACATTCACTTGGTTTGTGGTAGAGTGTTCTTGGCAAGTACTGCTTTATAGTATTGGGAAAATTTAGCTCTTATGCTAATTACCCTTGACTAGGCATTAATAATGTATTTTTTCTGATTTGCCTCCAGCAGTTACTAGTCAGAGTGTCTTCTTAGATTTTAGTAGCAGAAGAAACTTTAACTGATCTATAGTAAGTTGTGCAGAAGAAGGGCTACTCTCTACACATAATGTCCTCTAAAATTTTTTGAAAGGTACTTAGGAAGGGAGATGGGATGCACAAATGAAGTAGAAATGTCGAGACCGAGAATTTGCAGCAAATAAAATAACCCTGCCTATTTCGGTATTATCTTTCTCTAAGATTTAACTCTATCCACATATCCTTGAAACTAAGATTTTTATTGCCCTTTGAGTAGTATTTCAAACATGACTTGGATTCACAATACATTTTTTCATGTAGTAAAAATTTCCTACCTCAAAGGAGCTTCTATTTACCTATGCAATTTTTATTCTTTATTTTGTTAAGGAAGCCGAAGTAACTTTTCTACTTCAAAGAGCTTTTGGGCAAAAGTACCTTATATTTATATTTATTTTCTTAAACAAGCTGATGGGTCTAAAAACTTGTTTTCAATCTAAATTATGTAAGTTACAGGAAAACATACTTTAGTGAAACTGTTGGTACCTCTGACATGGAAGTGTACCTTCTCCTTCCTAGTGGAAAACTTTCTGTTTTCAGTTGTTTGAAAACATTCCAAATATTTACTATTTAGATGAAAGTTTTGCAGACTCTATCTCAAACTTATTCATATCTGCATTATTTAAGGCATTCAAACATCTAATCTCAGCGAATAATCAGACTTCAGTAGGAAGCTGTGATGGTTCAAGGGGACTTTCTCTTCTTACTCAGATGAGATATGAACGTGGTCGACTATTGGAATTATGAATGAGTTGGACTGCAAGGGGAATAGACTAAGAAAGTGAAACGATTAAGGAAGGTTCCTGGAGGTGGTTGAGAGCGCTATCAGCAGGTGAAACAGTTACATGCTAGAGGACTTGCTGAATGCAGAAGCTCAAACCAGAAGGGACTTGTGGGAATGGCAACAATGGGGACAATATCACAGAGAAGAACAGTGGAAAAAAATTTCTGCCATATTTCATCAAAGGAACTGGAGCAGGAGCTTTTCAGATGAAAAGATAAGGAGGGATACTTGAGGAATGGTTGCCTGTGAAGCTGGGTGACAGACACTGCCTGAGATGTCAGAGCTTGAAACTCTGGTGGAATAGCAAGGGAGAGGTAGATTGGAGTAGTTCAAAAGGAAGAGAAGTCAGATGGGATGTGATTTAGCAAGTGAAGGAGTGACTTGTTCATGGAGACAAAATAGGTGAAGATTGACGTAAGAAGAGTACAGTTTAAGACAGTGGAAAAGAAGAGCAGATATGGAGAAGAGACAAGATTGGGATAGAGAGAAATTTGCAGGAAATGCGATGGAAAGGTTGAACTCTGACAGGATGAATTTTATTGAGTGACCGTTCTTTCAGTGTCTGGCATGTAGACCGCCCTGTGCTGTATCTTTCCAGACTTTCAGTAAAGACTAACTGGGAAATAAGTTTTAAAATGTGCATCCTCATCATATGCCTCCCATACGTGGATCACCTGCTATTGCTGTAAGACTGGTGAAAACAGCAGGATCTGAAAAAGTTCATCTTGAGAGTCTAAGCATGCTCATGAGTGCCACATAATGACATTTTGGAAAGATAACTAGAAGAGCTCATTATGCCTTTTGGAAAGTAAATAACCAGACAAACAGGGAAATTAAATTAAAAGGATTTTACTTAGACTGCAAAGTCAAGCACTTAGAAGATGAGAAGTATCAATATTTGATTGCCTTTGAACTGTCTGTTCATGGCTTTCTGGGGACAGCATTCAGTTACAAAATCACAGACTCACTTACTAATAGAATCCTTATTTCATGTGTTACAGTGGATGGATATATTGATCCAAGATAGTGGAATGGAAAGACAGCTCTTTTGGCAGTCAGGCTGCTTATTCAGGCCACAAATATTTAGGCACTCATTATTCTTAACTATTGGCTCTGCATCAGATGGATGAAGTATCACAGATGTAGTCATTTCCTTTTTTGTAGTGTGATTATCTTTCTTTGGCTTTCATATCAAGTAGATTTTAGGCAGAGTTTTTTATAAATATTTTTCTAAATTTGTTTGCAAAAATTAGGATACACCTTTGTGAAATTTTCCTAAGTATTTGAAATTATTTAATAAACTATTAAACTATCAATAGTTAATTATCTTCTGTGGTTAATTAACATTTGAAGCACATACTGCTTAACATTCTGGCTAAGGATGTGAAATCAATACTGTATAACACGCATCTCTTATAACTGTTCTCTCAGCTAACATTCTTTTCCTTAGCCATGCCTCATTCCACTACAGATCATGACTGGTATAATTCAGAGATCATGTTTTAAGCTCATGTTGCAGTATGAGCAGAGAAAAAAGTGTCAGAAGGCTCACTACATTCTCTCTCCACACTCATCCTCCAACTGACATCTGTTGTGAAACCAGAATGAACTAGTTTCAACCAATCTTTAACTGTTCCTTATGTGAGATTTCCATTTTGGAAGAAAGCAGATACCTAATAAATAATCCCTGATGTGAACTAACTGTTGCTGAGCCTCCTGAAATTATTTGAAGCCTGTTCATAATGGAATGTTAGATTAAGATCTGCAGAAATAGTGAATTTCGTTTATATATACAGAATGTGTGTGTGTGTGTTTTCACAAGCACACATTTGCAGACATGTACACATTGTATATGCAATCATTCATATGTACATAGTGATGGAAGCTTTTCTTTTTTGAAAACAAGAGTTAGTCCAATTGCATAGTTCAGCAGATATGCCAAGTAATATCACCACTAAATATTTCAGGATCAGAAGTTTGCAATGTCTCCAATTTAATCTTCACAAATGTCCTAGAGATATAATTTATGTCTTTACTATATATGTTGGGACTTTCCATCTGCTTCCAATTAGAATTTTGTTTCAGAATGCATACTCTTCCTTTTGCCATTTTTGAGTTTGTGATAGCTTTTGCGTATGGTTCAAAAACTTCAAACAAAGAAATGGTAGTATTTTTCATTAGTAAATGTCAGCACTTGTTGTTCTAAGCAATTAAATATGCTTTTATCATAAATGTGAATTTTAGGAAGTACCATCTTTTGTACAAAGTCTTTATTTTTAATTTTGGTACAATGTTGATTTCAAGCAAACCTATTTGCCATTAATTCAAAAGCAATTTAAATCAGATGTGTTTGTAATGTACTTCTGCAAACTTAATGGCTAAGAAATTTAATATTATTTTGAAATAAACAGTTAGTTTTCAAAGATACAAAATTAAGTCTACTATTTTTCTTTTCTTTGAGGAGCTTTAATATGCTTGATCTCTTTATTTTACAACTGATTATGTTTTAGTGAGTAAGCAAAACAGTGAATTTACTAGGAGCACTTTCTCAGAGCATTATATCTTTTCCATATATCTCCAAGTCCAAGCAATTTTGACAGGAAAATGGTGTATGATGCTAGCAATAGAATTTTCTGCTACTTCATCTTTCTTTCTCCTCTGTGGATTGTTAGCTGACCTTATAACTGTTTTCTTTTTAGGTGGCATGGGAATGCACAAATAAAACGAAGTTTCCTAAAGATTGTTAGCTTGCACTTGAAACCACATTTATGTTTGTCATATGTGATGGAGGAAACCTAGGCTGATGTACTAGAAATTCAACTTTATTAGCTTTGTTTGTTTGCTTTGGGTGTCATTGGAGTTCTTTTTTGTATAAGGGAGCATAAGTCTATAGCCTTAGAGGATGTTTTGGATCACTTCCTGTATGACTATGGCATGACCTTCCCTAAGCCAATTCAACTAACTTAACATGGATTCTGACAGTGATCCTTCTCTTAGTGTTGAAGATACCATTAAGAAGCAAAAAGCCTTAGACACAGTAAATGCAGAACCGCAGATACTGGTTTCTAGTATTTACTGGGCAGGAGCTTTTAAATGAACAGATGTCTCTATCATGATCCTGCATTTCCTGCTCCCTTGCTATAGTTGCCCTGTTAGTGATTGTCAAGTTGAGTCACAACAGGAAACATCTTCCTTGGAAATTCTGCATTTTTCATAACTGTGGGTGTTAGATCCTGAGGCTGGTTTATAATATTAAATAAGAGATTGACAGCCCTGCTGGTGTGGGGGAATGGCACGAGGCCAGTACAGCCCAACTCGACTTTCCTAATTGCCCTGGCTTTAGGCCACACTGGAGATAAAAGGATGTGTTCCTAACTTAGTGACAACAAGCAGTGTGAGCTGGCTACTTCCCACAGGACAGGGAGGCAAGCGTGGTAGCAAGGCTGGCACAGCAGAGGCTGAGCTAGCAAGGGCTCCGTCCTGCAGGGCAGGCTCAGGACAAGCAGCTAGGGTCAGCCCACAGTCCAGATAGCCAGACAAGCCTGTGGGGGTGAGGCACGGGCAGATCCTTAGTGATGTAGCCAAGCTGAGACTGAGCCAGGAAGTTGATCCACAAGTACTGAACATGTCTGATGGTGGTAACTAGGGTCAGATCAACAGACAGGACCACAAAGATGAGATTGGGCTGACGTCAAGGTGGGAAGTAGTCCATGGACCAGAGTCTGGATCAATGAGGTCCATGGCCAGGCACAAGCATGGTTGTGACAGAGCTGTAAACAGGCACACCTGCCTCCAATCCAGCTCAGACAGGTTCTGAAGACCCTGAGCTGACCCGAAATGAGGCTGCTGGGCCCGTGAGCAGGACTCTGGGTGGAAACCTCACGTGACACTGTTCAAGATCATTAATGCCTGTTCATTCCCTCAAGGCCCTGAGAGCTAAATTTTGACCAGATTTTGCAGAGTGTGGAATTGAAGAGAGAGGTAGGAACATTTGGGTAAGACAAGTAAGCAACAAAAAGTAAGAAGAGTTATATGTTAATCTGGGCAACATGAGCATAAATCCCGGGAGAAGGGGCAGCAGTGTTTTGTAGCAAATCTTGCTGGAGATGTTTTTTCATAAACAGTTTGAAGTTAGCTTGTTACACAAGAACAAGCTAACTTCAGTGACCTGCCTTCTTTTCCTGGGTGTCATACAGCACCTAGCGTTTTATTTGGAAGGCCCGGCCACCTCTTCCTCGTCTTCCATTTTGCCTTTGACCAATCATCAGTCCCATACTCTTCTGAGACTCTTGTTTTTCTCCATTCCCACTTCTGAGACTTCAAGTCAAAGAGTCAGGAGAATGAAGCTGAGGGATATTCCAAGCTTCTTAGAGCAAGTGACATCTCAGTCAACTCTATCTGTCTGACTCCTAGATCTCTATGTTCCAACCTCACAGCAGATGTGAGCCATGATGCAGAGCGCAAGCTAACAAGTTTGACAGATAGGTGGCTTCCACTCCTTGGCTTTCACATAAGTACCTCACAAAGTGAATGTGTCCTACCAGCTTAACGTTAACAGAGAAAAATAAGTCTCCTTCAACTTATGCCTAACAGTATACTCAAAGGACCTCGAGTAGGCTTTGAGGGCAGGGAAGTTGTTGCTTGCATTTTATGGTCATAGTCTGTATCAGAACATTTAATTGGACAACTATATGAGAACACACTGACTACTTACCAATATGAATCATAGAATCAAAGAATGGCAGGAGTTGGAAGGAAGCTTTAAAGCTACCAAAGCAAGTCCACCTAGACCAGGTCATACAGGAACATGTTATGGGTCTCATGATGCATGTGAAAGAGGAAAGAAAGTGAAATTCTTGAGGTCTACTGAAAGTAGTGCTTTACTCTTTTGCGATGTTAGGATTTGACCACTGTGCTGGAAGAGATTAGGTTAACAGCTCTGGTTTCCGCTAATTTATTCTGATTTTTAAGTGTCTCTGACTTTGCTAAGGCTGCATTGCAGACCTACTTCACTGAAATAAACCATGGCTTTTGTGGGACTGTAAATTATCTTCTGAACTTTTGGAATTCTAATTGATATTGTGCCAATTATATTTTCTATATGTGTATACAATAATAATATATGGTAGTATATTCAGGAAATAATATGAAAAATAATTTGAAAATTAAAAGTGTGGAAAAAAATGTCTTTGTCATATTCCACCAAGTGCTGTGCTTCCTGCAAATGTGTTTCTATTATTTTCCATTTACTGAAATTGGTGTTTGAATATTTCAGTTTTGGTTTTTGTCTTGTCTAGGCTTCTGGGCCCGTGATGTAGGCAAGATGATTGGCCTGCAGCACCCTGTCATACCTGTTCATCATCAGTATGTTGTGACATCAACTATCCCTGAAGTCAAGGCACTAAAATCAGAATTGCCTGTGATTCGTGACTTAGAAGGATCATATTATTTAAGACAAGAAAGGGATGGTCTTTTATTTGGTCCATATGAAAGCCAGGAGAAGATGAAGCTGCAGGACTCATGGGTAACAGATGGAGTCCCACCAGGTAATTAAGAACATTGAATCTTTAAACTTGATAAGCACACAACATAAGCACACATTTCAGTATGTATAAATCCCAGCCTGTCATGCTGCCACATGTGACAGAAAAATGAAAATACTTGTACTACATTTTTCAAAGAATAGTTGCAACTCTAAAGATAAAACGGAATAGAAATAAAAATGTAACATAAAAAAGCCTATCTGAAATGGCACAAAATACACATCTACAACTCTCTGAACAAGTGCTCATGTGTTGTGATTAGGTGCAGTCACCAGATCTCTGTTATATAGCCTTTTGCAATTGAATAGGGATTTTTCTAAGCTACAGTTCTCTCCAGTGTGCTGACAGGCACTCTGCATTTTTGGTTTCCCTGAGATAATATGGTTGTCAATTAGGAACACAAATATAATAAAAAAATGTTTTAGGCAAAATTCTGCCCTCAGATAGAAGTGAAAATAGCTGTAAGTTTACACAGAGTTTTTGTGCAAAAAAAACCCCACAAACATGTCATGCTGCTGCCTATTAAAAATAAAATAAAAAATAAAATTATTGTTTTATATGTGGGCTCCAGCATTCCATTCACTTCTAGACAGAAAGTCATGTTAAGTAAATAGTGTTACTTTTTTCAAAAAGCCCACACATTTATACTGGTAAAACAATCAGCCTTGTCAGGCTTTGGGTTGCAACTGTCACAGCTTCCTGCCTTGCTATCTCTACTTTCTCCAGTAGTATCAAGTCCCTCTACAGAGTGATGTTCAATAATGCTTAGATCCCACACTGAATGGTGAAATATATCCAGGAATTCACTAAACATACTGGAATTCATATGCTGACACAGATGATATGTTTCTTCCTCTCTCCAAATTGTTAGTATGTTGAGAAAATTAAGTGGGTCATCTTATCATAGAAGGAAGTTTCTGTGTTTTTGCACTTCCTTTCTACTTCATTGTTGAATTTCCATGACCTTAGGGTTAAACAAATATGTATAAAGGACAGTATAATTGCAGTGACAATAAACTTGATTCTGCAGGTAACTAGGGATTTATGCACACCATTTTCCTTCTGTAGGATGGCAAAGGCCTGAGTACACTCACTGTTGAATTCCATATCACTTTTACATTTGTAGATTGTGTAACTGCATTTAAAAAGTAAGTATTTACAGTTTAATTAAATGTATAATGAGTCAAATATTTATGCAGGTTTTGGAAAAGAACTTTTTGAGTCTGATTTAGACAGAATAATGGAGTATATTGAGACTGCTATGGAAATGGTGCCTGTTCTGAAAAAAGCAGACATCATAAACACAATTGCGGGTCCAATCACCTATTCTCCAGACATTCTTCCTATGGTGGGACCACATCTGGGTGTCAGAAATTACTGGGTAGCTATTGGTTTTGGGTGAGTAAATTTCTCTTGACAACTTTTGTCTGCCATATCTTTAAAGTGACAGCTCAAGCTTTGCACATTTTTATGAGGGTTGTTATACATATATTTTACGTAAACTGCAACTGGAAGTAGTCTTAATTACCATGACTTACACAATAGAAGCTCACTCTTCTCTCTCCTTCATAACTGTCCCTATTTTTTTACTGCTTTTGTTCTTAAGGCAAATATCTGTGACACTTTGTGACTCAGCAAGGAATGAGTGTCTGTGCAGCAGGTTGAAATCGTTAAAGTGCTGGGATTTACAATACATTTTTCAGCCTATTTGATGGTTTGTTTTGAATTATATTGTGCTCAATAGTTGTTTGGTGTATGCAAAAACTCATGTCACCAAAGTTGGGCAAGAATGAGTGCCTTGGAGGGAACTTTTCATATGAAGTTATTAGCTTCTGGGGTGAAGAGTGACATAGTAAGCAGAAGGCATTGCTGGTGTACTGGGTGTATGACTGCCCGAGGGATACATACATAGTGATGGTCCTGACTGTGATGATTGAGTTGAAAAATTCTGTTGCTGGCTGCTTGAGAAAAGCAATTTAAGAGAGCACTGTGAAAACAGGAATGAGTGTTTTACTGGTGTAATTCTCCTGTCCTTTGTGATATTTTCTTTGATTGTGATTTACATCTTATGTACTCTGTCAATGAAGTCAATGGTAGAACTCTTCTCTTCTCTTGAATTGCCGTAGTTTGACCATTGTATCAAGATGGATAGAATGAATCGAATATGGTTTCAGGCACATGTTATAGAACACATTTTGTTACCTTGTTTTTCCAATTGCCTAATTTTCTGTTCAAAATCCAGTTTAGCTTTTTTCCAGTTTTTCTTCAATCCAAACCAAACAAACCCTCAGATTCTAAGATAAGGCAGTATCACTAATGTGCTTTCTGAGGCCCTCAAAATAAAAAGGTTTGGTAATTTTGCAATGACCCATTGTGAAAGGTATTCACCTTTGCTGCTTGGATACTTTTTTTTTTTAAAAAAATAACGTTATCTTTTAGTAACATTTGCAAAACATAGTTACAAAAGTAGTTTGCTTAGTCCTTGTTCACCAAAAAGACAGTTCATTACTTTGCTGCCAGGCTTTGGAGCCTGTTTTCCTTCATTAGAGAAGAATAAAAGTTTGATATATGCAAAACTGAGGGCTGCTGTTATATGTTTAAGTTTCTTTAAACAATTTATTTCAGCAGTTTGATTAATCTCTAAATAGTCACAGATCACAATTATATTGCTGACATGGATCATTTTGTTCGCTTTTCAGGGACTTTTGACTCTGTTCTATGCTTCTGGGTCATGGCAGTGTTTCTATCAGTGATGTAATTTTTTGTGTGCATTAGGAAATCCTTATCTCATAGTCAACTAGCATGGACGTTGTGACAGAGGACTTGGTGCTGTTAGTCTAGAGGATTTTTATTATCTAATATTAGCAGCTTGCTGGGCATTTTAATGTGCAAAGAAGTTAATGAGTATGGTTAGCAGAGCTTGTAGCAATGTTTGTTATTAAGGTTGCTCCATGCTTCCCATTTTCAGTTACTTACAGCATTGAAAATATTAGCAAGTAGCATAGAATTTTATTCAGAAAAGCTTAAGTCAAAGTAGTGTAACCATTACAAAGAATGAGATTATTGGTATGTTGCTTTGCTGTGCGTTTGAGACAAAGTTTTTCTTTGAAAAGTTTCAGCTTCCTCATTTAGCAGAATAAACCTTTTTGCCAATGATATGCCTTTCTGCCATTCTTGACAAAATCAATGCATGAGGCCCAATCATAAGCCTTTGTACATGATAGAGTTTGTAGAATTTAATAGAGAACCGCTAAATCTTGCACTAAGATTCCTGCATTCTATCTATAGTAGTATTCCACAGACAGAGACTGACCAGGAGTTTTCCTGCAGAAATGACATAGAAAAATGACTAAACTCAAGACAAAGAGTCTAGAAAAAGGATCAAATTGTGCAGGGACTTACACAGGAAGAAGGAATGGAATGAGTCAAAAATCAGAGAGAAGCAAAGAAGAAGTAAGACACAAGAATAGGACATGGACAATGGAGAAGATAGATCTGGCAGGGATTAGAAGGAGAGAAGGAAAACAGAGAGGACAGTTGGTGTTCTTTTAGGAAATTTCAACTTCTTTAAAGCTATCTTTGTAGTATTGTCTCCTGACTTTTGCTGCTGTTGTTCTTGTCACTGTAGCTGACAGAATGTTTCAATCTTGTTTTCAAATGTGATTCTGGTTTGACTAAATCTGCTCAAAAAAGGAGAGATATTCTATGACTAGAAAGTATATTTAACACATATCTGGAGTTTAAGAACTTCCTTTAGTATTAATTGTTAAAAAGTTCTAATGTTCCTGGAAAAAAAATTGCTAAATTCTGAACTTGAAAGAGTTTTCTGTAATCTCAAGCACTGCAACTGCTGTATGTTAGCAATGGAATTCTGCTGCTGACAGTAGAAATATCTGTCAATAAGTATGTAATCTTGGAAAACAAGACAAAACAGAACAAACCAAAAAAAAAAAAACCAAGTGAAAGCCAAATGGAACAGAGGGTAAAATTTAAAATATTTTAAGGGATATATTAGTAGTATATGCTAGTACTGATCTTTAAAAACAGAAGGAAAAAAAACCAAACCTTGGCACTGAAGGATTTTTTCCTTTTTTTAAGATATGGTATTATACATGCTGGTGGCATAGGAAAGTACCTCAGTGACTGGATCCTTGAAGGTGAACCTCCATTTGACCTAATAGAATTGGATCCCAATCGCTATGGAAAGTGGACCACCACAGAATATACAGCAGCCAAAGCAAGAGAATCTTATGGTTTTAATAATATTGGTAAGAAGATATTTTAAAAAATACATTTGTGTCCTGAAAATGGGATCCAAGAAAGCCTACCTCTAGATTTCTCTGTTTCTATGTATGTATTCTGTCTTAGTGCTAATCTTAGTGTGTCATAGGTTTTGGTTTGTTGTTTTGGTTTTATTTTTTTTTTCCTCTCTAGTTGGTTACCCTAAAGAAGAAAGATTTGCTGGGAGACCAACAGAGAGAACCAGTGGGCTGTATAATTTGCTGAAGTCAAAATGTTCAATGGGTTTTCATGCAGGATGGGAGCAACCTCATTGGTTCTACAAACCTGGAGATGAAACTGGATACAAGTAAATGAAAGATTACCTTTTTTTACCCCCCTTATAAATTGTTGTGATGGCAAGGGCAAGCTGAGTTAAAATTAATGAGAAGCATCCATTTATTATTCATTTCAGCTGAAGGTATCTATTAAATAGGTGTTCCATTCTTGTTTTTCCAATAGCTTAGAATCCATTTAGTTCTCATAACGCAGGCATTTGAAAACACACATTGAAGTACCCTGTAATTCTTTCATATTTGGGGTATCAGGAAAAGCCTAGCTCAAAGAAGAGACTAGAGATCAATCTGTTCATCATAAATTTGTACCTTTCTTGTTATATTTATTGTTATCTTTCTTAGTATTTGATCAGCAGCACAGTATAATACTTTAATAGAAAAGTTCATTCCTCTTCATAAAATTCTCAGAAAAGGAGAAACCCAGTCCTCCTTTTTTTTAAATTTTTTTTTCCTGTGCCTGCACACCTAGTTATTTGCTTGCATCAGGGACCATGCAGCAAATAAATGTTTTTTACGTGGATACTGGAATCCCAATCAGAATAAGGCTCATAAAGGAATAGAGTCATACTTTGCTGTTAGAAATAAAGCCTTTGACACTTTAAACTGAACCAAATGATTCAGCAACAAAGTATGCTGTAAGTTTACATGATAGACTACTATTTCTTCTAACATTTGAACAGGTCAAAGTTTATTGTAGAAAATGATTGATACAAATCAACCCATATCTGTCTCTGTTGTTGAAGACAAATCAACCCATATCTGTCTCTGTTGTTGAAGGATTTTAATAATTAAACTATGTTAGACCAAGGAAAATATTGGGTAATCTACCTACAATTAGAAAAATTTATCTCTTTTGAATGATTATTAAGCTGAAGAAACTGAAAAGGCTACATTTCACCGAAAAAAGCACAAGATTTCCAAATTGTGTTTTGTGTGTGTAAATGCTCTGTTTCAGACCCAGTTTTCGGCGCACAAATTGGTTTGACCCTGTGGGTCGTGAGTACAAACAGGTTATGGAAAAAGTCGGTGTGATTGACCTATCACCTTTTGGCAAGTTTAAAATAAAAGGCTCAGATTCTGTTAAACTACTGGATCATCTATTTGCAAATGTTGTTCCAAAGGTAAATGGGACAGTGATAACTGTTTCAATAGAATTTAGACAAATAAGATCTGTTTCAAAAGTGGGAAATGAAACATAGTATTGTTTCTATATCTTTCAGATACCAAACACTAACCTTTTTGAGAAGTTACTGTGTCAGGAAAGGTATGTCAGTTAGTCAAAAGTTTAAATAGTGGAGTTTACTCTAGAGCAGCCCCTAGCAGAAGTACATTTTGACACAGATAACTGAATCATAGAATGGTTGAGTTTGGAGGTGACCTCTGGAAGTCATCTTGTCAGTCTTCATTCAAGAAGGTCATTGACAGGTCACTGGTCCTCATTACCTAGGTCTGTTAAGTATCTCTGAGGATGGAGACTCCACCATGTCTCTGGGCAGCCTGTTGCTGTGCTCAGCCACCTTTACGGTAAAAAAAAAAAAAAGTTTCCTTATGTTCAGACAGAATCTCCTGTGTTTCAAACCTTTGTCTAAAGAACTTCAAGTGAATCTCACATTAAATTATTTTACAATAGTAAGTAGTTAAATAGTCTGGGAGCTGCATGCCTAAAGTTATGCTGCACAACTGAGTAAAGTGAGTAAAGCAGTGGAAGGGGCTCTTACCTAACCACAGCTGGATGTTGTATTCCTTTTGGATGCCCAAGAGAATACTTCTGTGGGTTGATTTTTTGTTCTTTTTTTTTTTTTTTTTTCTTCATATGTGACCCATGTGGTTTTTTTCCCACCCCTTCACATCCAACTCTGTTTTACATTGGACTGCCTGGAGCAGTCAAGGTTGCACATATTCAGGATATTCAGCTTTCAGCTCACACATGTCCATTCTCCTCAAGGGTGGTGCTCACAGATCCTCAGATTATGAGCCTATTCTCACAAAATGGCATACTGTAACAAACTACTCTGGGTTTCATATTCTTGGTCCACAGTTTATGGTGGTGCTTCATGAGTCCCTTTATCTTCCTGCTTTTTCTGGTTTGTCAGCCACTCTCCTGTAGTGTCTTTAACTTCAGACATACACCTCTATTCCTTCCTGAAGTTCTACAGACACAGGTTTTGCTGACTTCAACACAGTATTTCATTATTTTTTTGCTGTAGATGATAAGTTTAGCTGCTTCAGATACTAGAGAATGGAAGCATAGGGAAAGAGTAAGTACACTGAGACTATAGTTACAAAGGTAAACAGCTACTTCTCAGAAATCAGAGACAACTGAATGGGAAGGCGATACACAAAAATCACAACCAGATTGAGTATGACTACCATCATACTCTGAAAATTCAACTGTGAGTTAGTAATATGCCTGTAAGTATGTTAATGTAATACGACTTTGAAAAACAATGTTAGTATCTGCAAAATTTTCCTTTTTCCATTCGTTGTCTGGAATCTGGGCACTGACTGGTGATTTTCAAGGATCTTATGAAAGTAAAATGAAATATAGGAGATTAAATTCTGCCTCTGGAACCAGACCAGCACCATAGCAATGGCACATTCATATTTATGTTTCCATGAATGATACCTGTATGAACATGTGTACTTTTTATAGTCACTGCAAAGTAATTGTTATTTGAAATTTGGCCTCTAGAGATTACATTTCTACCCAGAACCTGATCCAAATGTACTAAGATATAGATTCATATTCAGCAAACACATAAAATGTAAAAGCATCTGTGAAGCAAGGCCACAAATCATAAGCCAACTCAATATTTCTTTTTTTCTTAAAGTATATGCTATCCTTTTGGGATCTGAAAGCCTTATTAACATGATTAAAAATTGTATTTATATCCATAACACACATGGATTTTTTAATTTTCATGATCAGACAACAAACTAAAATTTAATTTGCATAAAAAATACATTCTTAAATCAAATGCAGCTTAAGAATGCCTTGCCTAATACACAATTAACAAAGGTAAAACACATATTTACAAAGGTCTTGGTGTATCTTATTTGAAAATTACCATTTTTTTCTGTAAAGAAAAATATGAGGTTTCTACCATAAAACATCAGCTTGGCCAATTGTATATCTGTCCACTCCTGTTATGTCATGACAGAGCAAACATTATTTTTTTTTTTAAAGTGAGAACATCTTTCTGTATATTAAATAACGTTTAAGGATTCAAAATGTTTATTTTTAATTCTTAATAATTTTAATTTTTTTCTGTAGGTGGGTTCCACAAATATAAGCCATATGTTAACACCAAGAGGAAAAGTTTATGCTGAGTTAACAGTTTCTCAACTGCATCCTGGAGAATTTATGCTTGTAACTGGCTCAGGGTCAGAACTCCATGATCTGAGGTTTGTTTATTTTTGATACAGTAAGTACATAGTGCCATACAGTAGATTAATATAGTAACCTTTTTACTATGTGCCAAATTCTTGGTTGCTACTCAACAAATCTTTCACACATGAAAGGTTCACAAAAATTCTACTTATTGATTGATTTTGATTTCTTAGAAACTTGATTGACTTGAATCCTTAAGTATAGGCAGTTGCATATCACAGAATCACAGAATGGTAGGGGTTGGAAGGGACATCTAAAGCTCATCCAGTCCAACCCCTCTGCTAAAGCAGGTCCACCTAGATGAAGTTGCATAGGAACACATCCAGGCGGGTTTTGAAAACCTCCAGAGAAGGAGACTCCACACCCTGCCTGGGAAGCTTGTGCCAGGGCTCTCTCACCTGAACAGTAAAGAAGATTTTCCGTAAGTTTAAGTGAAACTTTTTGTGCTCCAGCTTGTGTCCATTACCATTAGTCCTATCACTGGACAATACAAGAAAAAGTTTTACCCCATCGTCTTGACATAATACCTTTCAAATGCTTGTAAGTATTGATGAGGTCTCACTTCAGTCTCCTCCAGACTAAATAGCCCCAGTTCCCGCAGCCTTTCCTCATAAGGAAGATGCTCCAGTTCCCTGATCATCTTGGTGGCCCTGTGCTGGACTCTCTCCAGAAGTTCTCTGTCCCTCTTGAGCTGAGGAGCCCAGAACTGGACACAGAACTCCAGATGAGGGCTCACCAGGGCAGACTAGAAGGGGAGCAGAACCTCCCTCAACCTGCTGGCCACACTCTTCTTGATGCATCCCAGGATGCCATTGGCCTGCTTGGCCACAAGGACACATTGTTGGCTCATGGTTAGTTTATTATCAACCAGGACTCCCAGGAATCCCATATTGGATTATTGCTGATGTAAAAAGGTGGAGAATTTACTGATAGTTATGTAATATACTTCAATGGAGGTAGTTCTTGTTCTGTTGTTGAAACTGCTGCATTTGGCATTGTATGATGGAACACGACACAGTTGTTCCTTTCTGCTGTTTTCTCTTATGCAAGAAAGAAAATTGGCTTTAAACATGAATGACCACAGAATCGCTGACCTGGCCAATACAGATGCAGTCTTCCTGATCATTTGGTAATGTCTTCTGCTTTGGGCTCTGGGATCACAAAGCAGAACCATAGAAAAAAAAGAAGCAGAAGCATTTGCAGAATGACTTCATTAAAATGCTTTTCATAGATGAACATTGGAAGTGACATAGAGGTATGCTATTAGTGGCTGAACATACACACCAGAGAAAGAATTTTTCTTACTGGAAATTGCTGACAAATCAGTTCTTCAAAGTGAATCAGCACATAAACCACTGAAATTTAGTACCCCAAAACAAAATGAGTAATGTAGTATTTCATAGCAGTCCCATGGACATCAGTAGGACCTCTGGCACGTTCAGGAAGGAATAAACTGGCTGCACACTTCTGTTGAAACAGGAATTCATTTGCAGACTTCTTATTTTCGTGGTGTTTATTGCTTACTCTATTTTGGATGTTGACTTTTTATGCATTCTGTATCCAAAGACAGATCCACTTTTTAGTCATATGAAATCACTTCTTTCTCTTATCTCAAAAGTACTGTTCCACCCATTTAAATTATCTTCTTTCCTATTTATATTCCATATGCCTATATTCCTTATACCAGCATCTCACCAGAAAACACTGCTTAACATCAATGATGGATTTGACTATCTAATGTAGCCTATACTTCTATTGATTTTGACAAAATATGGGACTGGGAGCTGCTGGAAAGATGAACACTAACAAAAAAATTTTAATTTTAAAAATAATGTTGTGTTTTATGTGCAGATGGATAGAAGAGAAAGTAATAAGAGGTGGATACAAAGTTGAAATAGAAAACATAACAGATGAGATGGGAGTACTTGGTATAGCGGGTCCATATGCACGACAGGTCCTCCAGAAGTTGACAAACGAGGATCTGAGTGATGGGTCATTTAAGTTTCTCCAGTCTAGACATCTGAAACTCTCTGACATTGCTGTTACTGCCATTAGGATATCGTACACAGGTAAGTAATAGAGGAAACAAACTCTTAAGGAAAGAGACAGTGAATAAAAGAATAAGTGTAGCTAAAATTATAAATCTCATCATGTGTTATTAAACAATACATTAATTACATTTTACATATACATGTCAGAGGAAATACAGTACACTGACTTTCAAATGCGATGTGGTCAGCGTTTGTGCTGAGTTTTCCAAGACCCTTTTCTCTAGAATACTCCATACTGTAAATATTTATTTTACAGAACAAAAGGCCAATTCTGATAACCTCTGGTATTTGCTGCAAAACCAACATCAAGAATTGTTTTCAGATTACCGTATATTAGCATTTGTCAAGTGGCTTGAAAATGTAACACTGTAGTACTATTTGCTTCTCTCAGTTACCTTTTTATTTTATTTCTTTCTTTATCTGTTTCTACTGCAACAGACTAAATGCAGAGCATTCAGAAAAAAACAAAGTCCAAGTAATTAATGTTCTCTTCCTATTGTACTAGAAAAGATACAATGCACTCAGTCTTATTTACACTTGCTGTTCACTGTCATCATCTGTTTATAATACCGTTAATCTCCTGTTGTGACTTAGTTACTTGAACTTTTCTTATTGGTTATTCTGATTCTCACCCTGCCCCCCACACCCCCCAGATTTCAGTTAACAGTTTTAATTAGAGTCATCATAAGATTAAGATCTAGGGCACAAATCCTCTAATGATTCTTGAAAGGAATTAGACTTGCTTTATGATAGCAAGACTGACCCTAGAATGTGAATTAACAGAGCATTGATCTCTACTTTGTACCAAAGATAGGATTGTATTTATCAGGATTGTTTCAGGATTGTGGAGCTGATGAAACTGTTAATCTCATTTGTATAACAGGTGAATTGGGCTGGGAGCTCTATCACAGAAAGGAAGATTCTGTAGCTCTTTACAGTGCAATCATGGAAGCTGGACAAAAAGAGGGAATTGACAACTTTGGAACATATGCTTTGAATGCTTTAAGACTGGAAAAGGGTTTCCGAGCCTGGGGAGCTGAGGTCAGGAAATATAACTTCTTCGTTACTCTTTCTGGTTTTGTTTTGGTTGGATTGAGTTGGTTTTTATTCCATTTATTTCGTTATGATTATATAGCTTTTAGTCAGAGTCAGCACAGATAGTATTTGTTCCAATTTCTCAATGAAGCACGAAAAGAAAATTTTCCTTGAACAGGAAAAGCTGCTGTAACATTGTTTTTTCAATGCTGAACAATTGTTTTTTCTAAATAAAAATAACTAGTGTACTATGTTGCACTGCTGGCAAATACACACTTATTTTGATTCACTAATGTCTTTCCCTCTTGTGTACTACAAAATTATGAGGGTTTTGCTGAGCTCTGGTGTTTGGAAATCAAAGGTTTGGTTGATAGATTCTGAAAGTTTTATTTCTGCAACAACTGTGTCATGAGAGGCCAATTATTCTTTCTTCATCATGTTTTGGGATCTTTTTCATTTCCCATGAGCTTGCTTCTACCAAATTTGCTCATTTACAATAAAGAACTACTCAGGAGACCTAGAGAATTTTGGCAAAATCAGTGTAATTTCTGCTTACCTGGATTTTTTTCTAATTCCTTTGGAAATGAAAGAACTCAAGAAAGTGAAATGCTGAGCATTTAGGGCTCCTGGGCTTGGGTTTATTGGTTTTTGTTGTTTGGGTTTTTTATTCTTAAAAAAAAAAAAACCAAAACATTCCTCCTACACTTAATCGGAAAGTGGTGAATAAAATTTGCTTTGATTTTTATTTTCTTCTCTAGCTAAGGCATTCCTGCTGTGTTGCTATTACTCTGAATCACTTGGTTATTTAGTCTTCTGCAGGTTTCTTACTGCTTTTACAGAAAAAGAAGAGAACCAATGTTTTCTTACTGAAATGTATTTTTGTTTTGCATATTGAAACTTAGATGAATGATTTACATATATATACCTTAGGCATAATAGTAGGTGTTTTATTGAAATCACATATTGGAAGATTCAGTGTATTCAAATGGAAGTAGCAATATATGCATCATTGAAGACATTGGCACAGGAGAAAATAGAAGGATGCATAGACTGAACAAGTAAACCCCTCAACCCAAAAGTTGTGATTGTCTATCATGTACAGATGGTGAATTTATAATTTTTAACAGATGAACTGTGACACTAATCCCTTGGAAGCTGGACTGGACTACTTTGTAAAGCTAAATAAGGTAGGTCTTATTATTTTCAGTGTGTTCTATTCTGTCCAAGATTATTTCTTGAAGTGTTTGAAAAGAAAAAAAAACACTGTCTGTAAAATAAAAATGGTTTACAAAGTAAACCAAGCAACTGTAAGAATAATTACTTTGTAAGTACCAATTAAAAAAAAAAAATCCATATTTTTCTAAATTTCTTGCTAACAAAATTATACATTAGATCAGGAAACTGCAAATACTAAGTGTTTACATGAAAAATAGCTGCTTGTGATTTATTTTCTTTGAGAAATTTCTCCTGTGCTCTCAACACATAGTATCTATATACAAGCTGAGCAAGCCTGGGCATATTGTATAAATATTTTAGCTGCTTATTCTTGTTAAAGGACTTGCCTGTAGGATCATTTCCATGACTACCACTCTGCTACAGCAGTTACTGAAAAAACAAACAAAAAAAAGATTTTTTTCACAAGAATTGCTCACTGGCAACTTAGATATAAGTCAAGTATAAGTTAAATTAATATATAGGTTAAAAATTAAGTAATTCTTCACGGAATTGATTCGGAGATCATCTGCTCACAACTTTTTCCTTCCTGATTTGAAGTTTAGAGAAGGGGACTAGTTGAATTTAAATATGCAGTGAAAATGAAAAGATGATACTCTATCTCGTTTTATCAGCATTCTCATTTTCTTATATTAATATTGTAGGAAATCAATGTCTATTATAGTCTAATAGATACAGAATTTGCTTGTAATGCTCCTTTCAAGTCCAAGTGAATCCCAAACTCAATGTCCAAAGTCTGTCAAGTTAAGGATCTTTCCACGAAACCTGGTGAAATAATTACATTTGCAGCTCTAATGCCAACTTTTAACTACTAGTTAGCCCATTAACTCCAACAACAGTTGGCTGCACAGTGGATGTGAAGTAATGTAAAAAGCTGTGTCCTAGACATTTGAATTCAGATGTCCTAAATGAGGAGCTGTTTCTGACTAAATCTTTTGCCTCTGTTTTTCATCTGTAAAATGAAGTGAGAGCATTTTCATGAAAAGGGAGTTCAAGAAGAAATCTAATGTTTTTCAAAACATTTAATCTTTACAGTCATGTCATGTGATACAGGGACAAACATTGTCCTTATTTATGTTCTGTTTATACCTGAAGTGGTAATAAATTGGATAATAAGTGACCTTTGATATTTTTTGCAATGTTAAGTAGAAGCACTATGGAACCATAAAAAGAATCTCAAACTGTACATTAGAATTCCAAATAAACAACAAACCTTAAAATTTGGGTAGGAAAGAATTATGGAGGTAGTTTTATGTTTATGAAACTGTTTCACCAACTATAACATGGACAAGCGCAGGAAGATGCATTTTCTTTTCAATTACTGAACCTGTCTGTAGATGTTGTTCATTTGCCTATGCAGGACTGAGGCAATCAAAGTACTCCCAAGGCTGTTAATGGCAGTGCATGGACGTTGTGGAATTATATCTCCATTCAGTAGTGCAACTTTGCACTAATTGGACTAAGTGGAAGGGAAATACAGAATCGTATAGAAAGGATTGTGTTGTATTTACTCATCCAGGACTTTCCATATTGGGGATGTTATTATCAGGACTACAGTGGAATGCAATAAAAAAAATATATTATTACTAGTTTTACTTTCCACTTCCATTTGATATATCTGTTTATTTCCCCTCCCCCCCCCCCCCCCCGTCCATAAGCAGAGAACACTTTTCTTGCCATTTTGCCTGTGTAGGATGTCTGAAGGCACTAATGTGCCAGAAGCACTGGATTCTTAATTGCCATGCACAGTTTTCTGCAAGGTTGAAACGGCTCTCTGGAGCAGATACATTGTAAATGAACGGGCATGGAATGAACCTCCAGCATAGATGCAGGATGTCAGCCTAAAACATTTGCCAGTTTGCTGAACTAATGTGTAAGAGGAAATAATCAATGCTTATTTATTGACTCAAATGAGGGCAATTGTCACTGTGTGTTGACACTGCAGAGGTACCCGAGCTAACTCAGATAATGGAAGTGTTCTAAACACTGTAGGATGAAGTGAAATATGAGATTATTTACTCTGTTTCTTGGCAGTTTGAGACTGAGTCCTAATTCCATGACTCAGGTTTTGGTGTCCATTTGGCGTGGCATACATTCCTTACAGGCCACCATCACTAAAGATAAGCAAAATACTGTGTTATCATCTGCTCCTATTGTTAAAGAAAGTTTCCTTTAGAAAACAAAACAAACAAACAAAAAAAACCACCCCAAACTACAAACAAGAGATATTTAAGTAGTTCTATTTGATATCTGAGTCTATGGCGTTCCCAATAAGGATCGTTCCTTTAAGCATGTGCCACTAGCTGGAGAAAGTGATGATTTCTGTGTCGATTATATTAAAATGTACTGTTTTTTTTCATAACTCGAGCACTTCTTACTGAGCAACAAGCAGCTGAAGTGGCTCACAAAGTGGGTAAAAAGACTTCAGCAAAAGTGATCATGAGTGGTGTGTTATGGAAGATGCAGTTTCTAAACTCAATCTGTTTAGAGTCATTTTTTGTGATCATAGAATCACAGTTATTTAGATTGAAAGAGACTTTTAAAGCCAAGTTCAACCACTAACCCAGCACTGCGAAGTCCACCACCAAACCATGTCCATGAGTGCCACATCTACACAGGTTTTGAATACCTCTAGGGATGGCGACTCCACTACTTCTCTGGTCAGCTTGTTCCAGTGCTTGACAACCCTTTTGGTGTAAATGTTTTCCTAATATCCAATCTAAATTGTCCCTGGCACAACTTGAGTCCATTTCCTCTTGTTTTCTGCACCGTTTTACAGGTGTGATTTTTTTTTAAATACCCATGTGTTTCATTTGGTTGTTCAGTTACATTTAGTTAGATAACATCATTTCATGAATAAGCACTCTGCTGTTAAATATTCCAGAGTCCTAATGGTCTTTGTGGCAGGAAATTCACAGAATAAAGAAGAAAAATTTGCAATTCTTTCTGCTTCACATCCCAGGATATTGTTTTAGTTCTGTGAAACATTTGCCAGACATCAGATTCAAGTGGTCAAAGACAGTCTATCACCTCTAAATGCTTTGTTTTTCAAAACTGAGGTTTTAACTTAATGGATGTTTCAGGTATTATTGTAGTAAAAGATAAGCAATTACCAGATGCTGATTTACTCCAGACCTTTGTTCTATGGCAGAATCAACTACATCTGTGTTTACCTTGCCATATGTGTAAAAATTTAATGTATTATATTACAAAGACCACTCTGTCCTAAAGACTGTAGTTTCTCTGGGCCATCTGTCCCAGTAATTCACTATCCTATGTTAGAAAATATTGTCTTATTACACTTTTAAATTATCACTGATTATTATGTTTTCTATGAGCATACAGAAAAAGATTGTCCTTATTTCAGAAGCTGACTGTATTTTTAAAAACTACTAGTGTATGTCTTTTACATCTTCTGAAGAGGTTCATTCTTTTGCTACTTAAAACAGCCTATTTTCCTTCTGACTGTAATGGACCAGAAGTCTCAAATAAACTTTAGGTTACAGTGAAAACCCTCCATGTCAATTTGAGTAGCTTACAGAGACGAAGTCAGAGGTTTTCCATGTGAATCTCGTAGTGCCAACAGTTAGCAAGAGCGCACAACTGGCAACGTCTGTAGTTACTCTCTGTTCCCAGCTTTGTGACTGCTCTTGCTGTATCCAAGACTGCCATCTCCTGGACACTGCCTTTGCAGCCACGGCTCACTACCGTTCGCAAAGAGAACGCAGTGGATGATGAATTTTACAGTACTCAGAGTCTCTCACTTTTTCTTAGGTCTACTTACCAGATTGAGGTTTTTTCCCTTTTTTCTTTTCTTTTTTTTTTTAATTTTATGTTGGATTTTTTCTTCTCCCACCTTTTCCTTTGTTTCCTGGGTCTTTTCATGTTTATCACTATTTGTGTCTCATCACCAATTCTACACAGTGACTGCCTAAATTTTGGTCAAAGAATGCCTCCTAGAGCACAAGTCCTACACATTTTTGTCACTTTGTCATTCTTTGACTTTTACTGTTTCACCTATTGGACACAATAGCATGTAAATGTTATGAATAGAAGTTGTGTCATGCCCAGCAGTTTCACACAGAGGGGTGAATGGCAAATCCTTGATTATTGACCTAACTTCCAATATAACTATAGGCAAGTTGTTATCCCACAGGAAACTGGGATGAATGGTTCTAAGGCTGTGCTTCCATCCTACTATTCCTCTGGTAGCAGGTTTAAACTTTCAGTTTCATGCCCTCCTCTTTCCAGTCATTTGTTTTCCCTGTAGCTGCTATATCAGAACTGCTCGTCAATTGTGTCAGTCAGACTCATTGTGAATTACCATATGTCAATTTGTTAAAGCACAAACCAGCAAATTGTGTAAGGGAAAATGCTTTTTCTTTTGTGACTTTGCTGATGCAGTTTGAAGAAAGAACACCAAAGAAATCTGAACTGGCACAACTGCAGAGAGCATGCCCTCTGAAACAGGAGCACTAAAGTTGCCAGCAGTGGGCCCGCTGAGGCTCTGGCCACAAACACCACTCCGTGCAAGGTGGAGAGAGAGTGGGGAATGTGGCAAAAGGTGTACATGCTGGTTCTAGGTGTCTGCAGCATGGCAGCACATGCAGTCAGTCATTTGTGTCATACATATAAAATGCATCTGTTCAGATCTGGTAACACCTCATGATTTCAGAAACACGGTGGCAAGGAGTGAGTAGAATCAACCAGTAAAACAATCACTTGTAGCCATTTGTTGACGTTTTTCACTTTTAAATTATTTGTTAGGGCTTTTCTTTATGTTTTGGTTGGGTTTTTTCCTCATAAGCAATCATGGACTTTTAAAAGGGAGCTGTATTTGTGAGACCATAGTAAATATTTTAATCTTCTCACTTCTAAAATTCAGTGTAGTGTGCATAGGGCAGGCTTAGTAAGTGGAACGTCTGGCTTTTGGAGTGATAGAAAGGTAATAGGTATTTGAGAGGGGGAAAGGGTGCTTTTTTACACCCCTTCTCTTTCAATCACTGTTTACTATGGCTACAATATATTTATTTATTGTACTTTTCTGTCTCAATCTTGTCCCATTCAGATTAAAATTTTTAAATAGAACTACATGGTTACTATATTTCATGTCCAGAGGGTTATAAATCAGATAATTTATTCCATAAACATATACAGACTATGAAACATACTGGAAAGAATAAGTACACCTAGATCACTCCGACTGTGTTTGTTGGGCCATATAAACCAATAAGCATCTACTAAGCTAGGAATTTTGAGTCAAAATAATTCATTAATTCATCAGTTGTTTGCAGCATATCAATCTGTTTGAGCTGGCTTGGAGTCTGAGAACAAGAAGACCATATGTAAATTGAATTAAAGATGCAGTGATGCAGGTGCCTGCATATTCACTGGCCACATCTCCATTAGAAAACTGTTTTATGTGGTGTAAAGTGTAGCTTTGATTTGCTACAGAAAGAGAAACTTGTGAAATATTTACTAACTGTGGAGGAAAATGATCCTCAGTTTTCACACTGGTGAGGGAGTATCATTTGGAGTGTTACCCTGAAATTATTCAAGAGCATCGAACTAAGAATAATTAATTTCAAAATACTGCATTCATACTGTGTCCAGTGTATTGTAACATGATGGTTATAGCAGATCACAGCAGCTGTTGTTTCTGACTAACTCAGTTGGGTGGCTCTGTGTACATCATTTGGCTGTATGCCCACAGTCAGAATACTATACCAAAGACCTCATTATTAACAGTTTTTCATATCTTTGCTGACAGTTACTGTTGAATGGATATAACTTTTTTTTTTCCCTAGATACCTAGACTTTATCCTGCTAAACTGCACGATCTTTAAAAAAATATATGGAAAGTTTTATAAATAATTTCCTTTGCTTCCCTTAAACTACAGAAGATTTTTCTATTGGATTAGAATTAGGATCTGCATGCCATTGACAGCCAAGCACACTTGAAACACAGGGCACGTGCACAGTGGTGCCTAAAAAAATCTACTTCATTGATTACTGTCTCCTGAACTCTTAAAAAAAAAAAAGAAACCAAAACAAAACAACACAAAAGTTTCTGTCTTGTGCTAGCAAACAAACACATGGTAAATTACACAAGGTAAAAACCTGATGAGCAGAAGGGCTGACAGATATATATATCTGTCTGATATATTAATAGAGGAGATAATCAATGGGCTACCTTTAGCCACATGGTATTCTAAAAACTCAACTGATTTGTCTTCATGATATACTTTTCCATTATAATCTCTTTGTTAGGTAACACAAGTAAAAAGCACAACTCATCTTTTTGTTCTCATCTGGTGAACTACACTCAAAGAATGTGAAGCAAAGCTTTATCTTGTATCGAAGAAGTGTTTTACTTTACATGAAAAACATTACATCTGTCAAAGCTGGGTGTTTTGGCAGCTCATGCCAGGAAAAGTCGTCTGTATCTTAGGCTTAGCTAATTAGACTCTCCTTACTCTGAGCAGTGAAAGTTTCATATCATTACCACATGTCCAGTGGTTATTTTTTGAAACTGAGAGGCAGTAAGAACAGCTTTACATTTTATATTTCTTTGATGATGCAATTGTTTAGGATTTGCCTTTGTTTCTGGGCTTTTTCTTGCGTTTTTGCTGTTTTTAAATTTTTTTTTAAGTATTTGTTTATGGAATTATACTGTTTTGAGTGGAATTTTATTTCTTGCATTATATTTAGCATGACAACCAAAAAAATAAAAAAATCCTCAAACTGACATTTTCTTCTAGAAACAGGAAGCAGTTGTTACCAAGAATAGTCAAGACTGAGGCTGAATTAATAACTTTCAAAAATGCTGTTTTGATTGGAATAAATGACCTCATGCACACACAGTCACAAATCAAAAATGGATAACAGTGGAAATACATTAGTGTACAATTGACATGCATACTCATATGTGTGTGTATATATACACATACACACACACAGAGACTTTTTTTTGCAGTTCTGATTTATATATATATATACACATGTATTTTCCACACATACATTTTTATCCATGTTCATATAATATTAATTCATGTATGTATATGTCCATATATTTTTGCAGACATTTTTATAGAGTGCTTATGTATAAATGTTTTTATATTTGTGTACATTTTGCAGAGTTTGAATTCTATATTGTCTCTTGCTTATTTTTTCCAAGTCATGATTCTAAAAAGACAAGAATATTCTTAACCTTCAAGGAACATCAAATAACAAGGATCAAACCCATTACCTGAAATACCCCAAATCCATCTCCAGTTAGCATAAAAACTATGCAATGGTTTGTTCCAGATGGCCAAAAGTCTGCCCTACTTGAAATTAATTGGGTAAACCATGTAACTTTGTATCTGTAACCACCAGGCAAAAAGTGATCCAAAGATACATAGCCTCTAAAGTCTGATAGCAGTTTGCTCTCATAGTTTCCATACCTAAAAGGCAATTAAGAAATGGTAGTCAAAATTATTTTTGCTGTCACCTTCAAGGTTTCAGTAATTAGTATAGTATTAGGAGTTAACTGTCATCTCTGCAGTTAATCTGGAAGTGACACATGAAAGCAGTACACATCTGTTACCAGGTCACACTCAAGGTTCTGATTACGATTGCTGCATTAACCTTTACAGAAAGTGTTTTTCTATTTCTAAATGAGGACTTTGTAGAGGTAAAATTTAACTGGAAATCTTGAATTTTAAAACACCCACCACAATCCTACATATGAAAATGATAAACATTTTATAACACTTTCATCTCTCCATGTCCATGCACTTACAAGTATCTGAATAAACCAGCAAAAAGCAGCCATGCTCTTAATATGTCAGGAGCTACATCAGTGCTGTGTGATACAGCATTCCTAAAGTCACCAATTACAACTCTTCTGCAAAACTTGACAAAGTCTGTGCTGAGGAAACAGATACAGTAGAACAGCACTGTCAGAAGCTGATTCTGAGGGAGTCCTCTCTGTCACCACTTAATAGTAATAAGAGACCTAAAGATGAGGATTCACGGGCGTTCAGAGTGCTGATTTAATTCACCTTGATTTTCAGACTAATTTAGCCTTAAATGGTTTGTAAGCTGTTTTCCACAGCTACTTAGAAAGTCTAATCTTTCAAAGTTCAAAAACTCCTCATTAACTTAATAATTTATTCTGAGCCCACACATAGATATATATGAACCTGAACAAGAGCTACAGAAATAAGAGCACTTGAACTAACTGCATGATAATCTATTCCAAGCACAATGTGTTGCTTGTAATTCTGACAGTGCAATAATTCTCTAAAGAAATTAAAGAATACTTCCAGAAATAGTATTTTTGATGTCTTAAACAATATTTCCCTTCCTTTCTCTTAAACACTCATCAAATTAATGTAACTCCTGCTTCACACATAAGATAACTGCCTTAGAAGAGCTTTTGTTGCTAGCTATCTTCTCAGCAAAGGCTGAACAGCTAGAGGACCTTGCAACTGGTATTATTTTTCCTGCCCATGGGGCAGACTGGTATGGATCTGGCAAATTAGTTAAATACAAATCTTTTGCTCTGCCTCATCGCTACCTTTAAACAAACAAACAAACAAAAAGGGTAGGCAGAATTTGTAAGCCACTGTTTCTAATATTAACGGCACTGTTATTAGAAATATTGATATCCAGCTTAAATACTATTTTATCCTCTGTCCAAATGGTCGGCAGCTTTGAAAGGGGCTTTTTCTTCATTCTTGAGGCATTATGTCCAGGACCACAAAGTTTATAACAACTCTTTTTCTCAGTGGCTTCTTTTTCCAATTTATTCTCTACCCAGCCATCTAAGGAAGTTGTCTGGGTTACATTTAAGACTTAAGAGAAAACAGCATGAGATAAGTCAGATTCACAGCTACTGGTAAGCAAAAATGGCTTGTATCTGTGACCTTGGCCATGGAATCAGGCTATTTTCATGGAAGCAGCTCAATATTATCATGTACAACAAATACTATCCTGTATACCCTTGAGGATTCAGAGACTTACTAATCCAGCCTGGAGAAGAGGTGACTGAAGGGGGACCTCATTAACATTTACAAGTATTTAAAAAGTGTGTGCCAAGAGGATGGGACAGCATGTTTCTGTAGTGTCCAGTGACAGGACAAAGTCAAAAGCTAGAACAAAANCATACATACCTTAAAACAAGAATGTGGAGTAAACTGCCAGCTCTGCAGCCAGGCAGGAACACTAAAATGTAACAGTAACAAGTTACTAGTGTGGTTGATGATGGCTTCAAGGATGTGTGCCCACAGAGAGGGGCCTGGACTTCAGGATCTGAGTACTGAAATTCAAGTTTTTTACTGAAACTGAAATGATGTACAGTTTTCAGTCTCACAACTTTAACTGGGAAGACAGTCTTGTAACATACATCTCACTACATATGCATTTCTACTCCATTTGCAATTACAGACGCTGAAGGACTGAGATCTAGAACAACAAACGCAGTTGAATACAGTTACCAAAATATCACATACCAATATAAAAATACTAAGATACAAGATATAATATCTACCAAGATTTCATCTATATTTCACATAGAATACCTAAGTGATAGGATAATGAATGAAGATACATTTAAATGCTCCTATATCTGGACTTTTTGCGGAGCCTGAGTAGCTTTATATCATTGTTACCTTTGATTTTTTTTTTTTTTTCAGCCAGCAGACTTTACGGGAAAGCAAGCACTGAAACAGATTAAAGAAAAGGGGCTCAAACGACGACTGGTGTATCTCATCATGGAAACAGACAATGTTGATCCAGAGGGAAATGAAAGTGTGTGGCATAATGGCAAGGTAAGAACTATGGATCATATTACAAGAAACTAAAGGTAGTTCTCTGTGAACAGACTATAATCTTATGTTTCAAGTGCGAATGCATTGTTTTTGTTTTTCTGGCACAGAACAATTTGAAGCTATGATAAGCACTTTCTAGTATTAAAGCAGGAAGCAAAGACTAACAAAATATCTACAGAGACAACACTTTTGCTATTCATTTAGAAGAAACAAAACAACAGCAAAGTTTGGGCCTCCACACTGCAGCACAGATCATGCATTGAAACTCTTACTAGCAGTTAAATTATTGTATATAACAAACATATGCATGTGTATAGTGTAAGTTCTGATGAAATCTTAATTGAACACAACAGGAACAGACTTATTTTCAGTAAGCAAAAATCTCCCACTTTAAGAGGATCTCACTCACAGTAGAGAATACTTTGAACTGCATGATATATTGTGAAACTTGCTTGATGTTTGAAGTGTATAAACCAAAACTAGTATATGAGACATATAGTTGTTTGAGTTGCTGATTGGAGGTTTTTTTAATGAGAATTTCATCATTTCTACACAATAAATGTCTGTGGGTTTCTTTCAGGTTGTTGGCAACACCACATCTGGAAGTTTCAGTTACAGTGCTCAGCGGAGTCTGGCTTTTGCATATGTTCCCATTGAACTCAGCAACACTGGACAGAAATTGGAAGTTGAACTTTTAGGAAAAAACTATCCAGCAACCATTATACAAGAGCCACTGGTGCAGACTGAGCCAACAAGAACACGCCTTCAGAGAAAGGGTGAAAGTCACAAAATATAAACACTACGAGCATATAGCTGATTGTGCAGTAGGTAGTAGTCCATTAGCACACATGAAATTAAAAAAATGAAACTTGTTAGGTTTGCTAAGTACTAAACACAAGATCCTCAGTGACATACATTGATGAGAAATTCAACAGTGTTACCTTCTTCTTTACTTGCACAGGCTGTTTGCTCTAGAGATCTGAGTTGAGATTATGGAGCGGTATGCCTTCCACTTCTCAGTAGCACTTGTGAACAGAAAGCAGCAGGGAATGAGGAGATTCTTGATTCAGCTTCCGTCTACAGTGGCTGGCATATCTGAATTAATGCAGAGAAGGAAGCTACGCTTGGTATTGGCCAATACTAAGTTCTTCCTGCTCCTTGACAGTCAGTTACTCCTTTGCCTGCTCTTAGGGCAAAGAAGCTTATCCTGGCTCCTTACAACAGGACATTGCAAACTTATCATTGAAATAATTTCATTAGTGCTGCACCACAGTGCTTCCTAAGGACTTGACATACATGCCAGTAACAATTAACAATAAAAAAGGCAATATTAAAGGCAAACTGAACTGTTCATATTTTTCATATTAGTATGTCAACCTGGCAGAAATTCTCACAGAAGATCAAAATCTAGTTCTTGATGAAGTTACAGGAAGTCCATTTTTCATTATTTCATATGAATCATCTGTAGATTACCTGTGATATTCCATAACACAAGGGACGTTATGTTGAATTTCTGAAAAGAACTTAAAGTACTGTATTGTGGATTTACCATCCAAAATCTGAGGTGTTAGGCTGACACCAGAGAAATTCAGTTCTTCCTTTCACTGAACAGTAGTAAGAGCTACAGTGAAATATTAACAATGAAAAGATATTATTAAATCCACAACAGAGGAACCTTATTCAGTGTTAAATATTCAATAACTCAAGACAGGCAGGTCTGGGATAATGTACACAATGGGAGCACACTAAATTATTAAAATACTCTTCTGAATTCCGTAATAATGCTTAACAGTTCTTTTGAATAATAAATTCACAATTTCAAACTTACAAATTAGCCACACTCTCCTTTAGGCTATAAATAAAAATTTTTAACCAAGTATGATTAATGTCCAAAATGTGCTTTGTCTGATGGAGTGGGTACTTCTAAATCTTCAACAAAGACACAAACATATAAATACAATATGCCAGCAGAAACACAGTTTGAGTAATGAACACTTTCTCTTGCTAAAGTAAGCTGACATTATTGTGCTGTTCTGAGTATCTTTTACAAAGGCGGTCAAAATAAAATACACAAGCTTTGGCAAGTTTTCAGGTAGTACTACCTTGAATGAAAAATCTGTTCATAAATTATTCTGCTTTCATAAGTGATGTAGTTCTGCTTTGCTGCATCAATTAGAATCATAGAATCATAGAATGGTGGGGTTGGAAGGGATCTTTAGAGATCATCTAGTACAACCTCCCTGCAGAAGCAGGTTCACCTAGATCAGGTCGCACAGAAACTTGTCCATGCAGGTCTTGAAGACCTCCAAGGAAGCAGACTGCACACCTACCCTGGGCACCCTGTGCCAGGGCTCTCTCACTTGAACAGTGAAATAGTTTTTTCTTATGTTTAAATGGAACTTTATGTGTTGCAGCTTCATCCCATTACCCCTTGTCCTGTTGCTAGATACAACGGACAAAAGGGATGCCCCAACCTCCTGACACCCATCATTTTGACGTTTGTAAATATTAATGAGATCCCCCCTCAGTCTCCTCATCTCCAGACTAAACAGCCCCAGTTCCC
>WBNH01002682.1:52545-123576 GCA_013401255.1 Urocolius indicus | reverse complement strand
TCTTGATACACCTCACTGTCCACTCATTCAAGCCACACTGCCTGAGCTTTCTGATGAGGATGTTATAGGAGACACTGTCAAAAGCCTTGCTGAAGTCAAGGTAGACAACACCTGCTGCTCTCCCCTCATCTGGCCAGCCAGTTATGCACTCATAGAAGTCTCTCAGGTTGGTCAAACGGGATCAGGTGATTCCATATTGACTCCCCTGATAACCATCTTTTCCTTCATATGTTTAGTGATGACATTCAGGATGAGTTGTTCCATCACGTTTCCAGGGATGGAGGTGAGGCTGACCTGCCTGTAGTTTCCTTGGCCATCCTTCTTACTCTTTTTGAAGGCTGGAGTGACACTGGCCTTTCTCTAGACCTCAGGCACCTCACTTGTCCTCCATGATTGATCAAAAATGATGGAGAGAGGCTTAGCAATCACATCAGCCAGCTCCCTCAGCACTCTAGGATGCATCTCACCAGGACCCATTGACTTATGAGCCTTAAGCTTGGCCAACAAGTCTTTAACCTTTTCCTTTTCAACCCAGGGCAAGTTCTCTGCTGTCCTGGCCATCCTACTACCCTTGCTGGACTGGGCTTTCTGAAGTCCGGCCTTGGCCATAAAGACTGAAGCAAAGAAGGCATTCAGTACTTCAGCCTTCTCTGCATCCTCGAAACATTAGGAATGTTACTTTTTCTAAAGGTGACATTATTTGTAATGAGGCACTTCACCACTGTATTTCTTTGAACATTTAAGAAATTTAATATACAAGACAATGCTATATGGCTTCACTTAGACTATGGAGGAGGGGAGCAATTCTTAAGAATATAGTTTTTCATTTCAGTACTTCCCAAGACCGTGCAAATTCACCAGACACCACTTCCTGACACGTACAGTAATAGTTATCTTCAGACCCGCTCTCACATACACTTTCCTAAAAAGCTTTGCAATGACAATCTTTCTTTCTACAGCCTGGGTAAAAGGTAATGAGTCACAGATGTAATTCCCACACTCACAAACTGTACTCTCCATGGGCTTGTACTGCATTTCTAGCTGTAACCTCCCAACCCCTAAGTTCTCTTTGTAGCTGATGCAGACAGCTACCTGTCCCATTTTATACTTTACACATAGGCCCAAGCATTGATTTCCTTGTGGGCTTTGCATTGACAGCTGTTGCCAACCAAGTTTCACCAAGATTGAGCCTTGGCCAAGTAATTTTTATTTAGTTTCAAGATCTAGGCAAGCTGACAAAATCATATTATTCCATTTCTGGGACAAGGTAATGCAAAGTTTCTTTCCTGCAGCCAACTTGTAAGACTAAAACACTGCCCTGTTCATCACTGACCATATATAAGATAAATGGATTATCTTGACATCATGTTGCATACTGTTAAGGATGGCTGTGTTTTCAATTTAACAATGCATTCAAGAGCAGAGGTATCTGAAATAGTTTTAAGCAAACATGTATGTGTATTACAAGCACTGTAGCTATGATAGCAATATGTCTGACAAGGCTTCCTAGTTGATATTGCTTCTTGATTACTGCTCTGATACCCAAGTCAGCTCACTGTTTATTAGGATAGCTCAACGTTTCAGCACTTTAAACAGCACTGAGTCAACTAAACTAAGGCAATGAATATTTACAAATCAAGGTCATAGAGAGTTTCATACAGATAAGTCCACCTTTTGAGGTTATAAAAATAACCACATTAGAAATCTGAAGAAATGAGGAGGGAGAGTGTTCAACAGCTTTCATAGTTTCCTGTCACTGCTTCTTTTCATTTCAAATTGTGATATGGTTGCATAAACTTGTGGTGTCAAGATACATCAAGAGGAAGTGAGTAGGAGCAAGAATGTTTAAGTAGTATATCCATGTTTCAAGAGGGCTTTTAACCAACTAAGCAGAAATATCAGGGTGGAAAGATTGGCAGGAATATCTTTAGAGTCTTCCACAACCCCATTAGCTAACAGCAGAGAAAATCCTGTAACGAGGTGAAAAAATGACAGTCAGTTATCTGGGAAATTTTCTGAAATACATAGATTTCCATGTGTGGAGAGATCAGAACATGTCAAAACGCAGTTTTCTCAGAAACATGTGGTTTTTTTTTTTAATTTTCCTTTATCCTTCTTCCATGTCCAGAGAGTTGGGGTACATCAGAGTGGGTGCTCCTAAGACCATTTGAACTTTTGCTCCAAGTTCCTACGTGCTATATAGCACCATGTTCATGAGTGGCGTGAAATAATCTCATGTGTCACTCTGATGACTTCATTAATCATCGACCTCAAAACAACATCTGAATTATTCAAGCACAAATTCAGTAAAGGAAGACTGAAACAAAATGAACTAAACACAGACCATTTCCAGGATTGATTATATTGGTTCTGATTAAGAACTGATATAAACAATGTTTTCTGATTGGGACCCTAGTAATAATGATAATTTTTAAAAATGAGAAAATACAACAGGCAGCAGTGTCCAGACTGTGTAATATCTGCTGTATGTGTTTCACATGGTTCAGTTTAAAGTTTTAACTCTGGTAACTCAGGCAACCAGATTATCCAGTTCTGATGGAGCATGGTAACCAGCAAGTAACTCTTGATGCTCCTCTACAAGGGAATATGAGTTCAGCTGCGTTTGAACGCTGTGATAATTTGGAAACATTTCAGGTGAATAGCTAATACGAATTTTACATCAATAATTGTATCTAGCATTTCCAATTTCACTACCACTGTGTAGACTTTCAAATGCATTGTTTTGAATGAGCAATAATAGATTCCAGGAGAATGGGATAACATTTGAATGGAACTTGACCTATAAAAATGACATGGAAGAAGTTAGTAAAATTAATTCAGTGGTACAGCTGTTACTGCTGATGGGATCTGAACTAAAAAATAGATAAATCAGAATTTTACAGCCCTTTAAACCATATGAATCACATCTCAGCAAAGGAAATACAACTCATAGTCACATATCAGCTTGTCAGCAATCCTGGAATTTACTTCAGGGAAAATTGACACTAGGATGGTGGTGTTGCTTCTTGTTCCAATACCATCTATGGACTACAGTACATCCTTAACATAGGAAAAAAAAATGTGGCATCACTCATCATTGCTGTTGTTTTCAAGCCAGCAGGGAATCTTTGGGAATTTAAAAAAAAAAAAAAAAAAAAAGTGGTAACTTCGTAGGCTTATCCACTACAATTCATTCACAGCAGAACGTTCATTCTACAGAGATTTATCAATCAAAAAGAGAGTAGAGAGGAGTCTACCATACTTAATACTTGGCTTTCTTAACCAAGAAATGCAATTTTTAATGCGGATTTTTCTTTTATCTGATACCAAGCGGCTACATAAAATTGGGATTGCACCTATATACTCTTCCGGCTAAATGTGAAACACATCTTTGTTTGATCTTTGAGTGGACACTGAGATTTATGTGTATTCCATGGGTGAACAAAGTTGATTAGAATTGTCAGCTATTTGAGTCTTTTCCCACTGTTAAATTTTACATCAAGGTTATTACTAGGGTAGTGGCCGTTTACAATATTGCTTTAGAAGGTTACATGGTTTGAGGAAACAGCCCTGTTGACATAGCTGTTATTTCTGCTTCGGGGTTGCTTCACTTCCTTCCTACACAGTAACAGTCACATGTGCCATTTTACTGCTGGACCTAAGTCAAAGCTCCTCATCTGTGTGAACAAAACCAGGAGAAAAAAAGTACCGGGTCACTTCTGATTTTGCAGCAGCAGCTGATGCTGGCAGGAGAGAGGCCATGCATTTTCTCATACGGGAATAATTACCACCTCTCTCAGCTCAGCTGCACCTTCAGTGACAGTAGCAACTGGCTTTTCCCCAGCTGGTAGCACACCTTGGCAAGCAGCGAAGCCGTGACTGTGTTGCAGCTGCCCCGCTTCGCTCACGCACAGAATGAGTGAGCTCTGTTGGCAGAATTTTGTCTGGGCGAGGTGGTCCGTGACGGAGCGCCAGCCCCGCGGTGAGGCGCGGCCCGCCCCCGGGAGGAGCCGCTCGCCGACACCGCCCCGTCCGCGGCTCGTCGCCGGGGCGGTCCTCGCCGCCCAGTTCCTGGTGTGGGGATGGCGCGGCTGGCGGGCGTCCCGCCGCCTCTCCGCCTGCTGCCCTGCCTGCTGCCTTGCCTGCTGCGGCTCTCGGCGGCCCTGCCCGCCGCCCCGCACCTGGTGCTGGTGCTGGCCGACGACCTGGGCTGGGGTGACGTGGGCTGGCACGGGTCGGCGATCCGCACGCCGCGGCTGGACGCGCTGGGGGCTGGCGGCGTGCGGCTGGAGCGCTACTACACGCAGCCGCTCTGCACCCCGTCCCGCAGCCAGCTCCTCACCGGCCGCTACCAGGTAGGGTGAGGATCACGGGGCCGGCCGGGGAGCCCCGGTCCCGGAGCTGCCGCCCCGGCTCGGCGGTGCCCGCGGGAGAGTCCTCCATCCCACCCCGCAGGTAGCCGCGGGGTCGGTGCTTCTCTCCTGCTTGTTCTTTGGCGGCACTCCCGTGCGTTTTGCTCGGCCTTCCCGTATCTCCTGTAAAGATGTGCTCGGAAGAAGTCTGCCGTGTAGAAACCAGTGGCCTTTCCTTGCAAACTTTCTTCACTTTGGGCATGCTAGCTCGTTAATTAACTAAACGTGGGTTTCTCTGCGGGCTGTTCTGCTTTCAAAAATCCGAGGTGCGCGACATACTTCAGTTGGATTAACTAATATGGCAGGGATTATGAAAAACATCCCCACCCAAGTCACCTTCTGCACTTCTCAACTAGACAGACAGGCAGTCAAGATGCAGTCAGGAGCGTATCAGCTCCATGTATTCGGTTCATGCAGCATCTTTTCCAGTGTAGCATTTAAAGGCATCCTAACCTATATCTGCTCCTTTATATGATACTTACACACCTCTTGATGGAGTGCATACAGTCTGGTCTTTAGTCTGGGTGCTTCATAATCGTAGTCATGAATTCCCTCTCCCCCTTTTAAGTTTCACAAGTGTATGAATTGGGTTTTATCATATTGCTATGCATCTTCTCCTTTCCCGTTATTGCAATTTTGGCAGAAATGGAGGTGGGAAAGGGAGAATGGGAATACGGCATAGATAGAAAGAAGAGTGTCGCAAAGTGTTAAGTGTGTTTCAGGGTTAAGCGTACTTCAGAAACTTCCCCTCTCTTAGAAAGTCCTGCACAGGCATGTTAACCATAGTGATTTGTCAATGAAACTGTGCAGAGTGAAAATAAATGTCATCCTGTAGTAGTGGATGATACCTTGTTGCAAGAAGGTAGTTCTAGGTGATACTTTTTCCAAGGCACATTTGCCGTGTTCCTAGAAAATCCAGGAATCAGTAATAATAAGATACAGTTGACTTTGCTGACTCTTTTAGTGTATTTATTAAATGACCTAAATATATTTCTTCATTATGAGTATTTCTAGGATGCAGTTCATACTCTGAACACGCTTGTGTAGAAACAGGCCTGTCTTAACTGGACATGGCTGCATCTGATCCTAAAAGTGGAAGATGAAAATGCTTGTAGTTAAGTCCAGATTTAAATGAATTGCATGCATCTGATCTGTCAATTTAATTCTCTTCATGTTGACCTTGTTTCAAAGGGCTAGCATAAGATTAGAAAAGAGAAATAATTTTTAAAAATAAAATTGAAGAGACATTTTGGGCAGGAAATAATTATGTAGCAAATATGTGGGATTATGTTTTGTTTTACCCATTGATATGAGTAACAGTTACGCAGAAATTTGAAAATGTAACCTAAACCTGGTCCTATCTGGAGCTAGACTTTTTATTTCACCTTGCAATCCATAAAGAGTCCATAGAGAAGAGCAAAAGTATTAGTTTATGAAAACTATTAATTTTTTAAAGCATTGTTTTCCTCTCCTTTTTCTTCCTTTCTTCCTTTCTAGAGACAGTGGAAGAAATTATAGTGCTTTGCCAGCTTGTATCTTTCACTATATTGATAATCTGTATTGTAATACTGCATTTAGAATATAAAAGAGTTTTCTCCAACTCCAGTTTTGAAGAAAATTAGTAGCTAGCAGGCCCTTTGTAAGAGTCAACTAACTCATTTGCTGGCCTAGGATTAATGTATTTTCCAGAGGAGACAGGGGAGTCAGCAAAAGTCAGCTTATAGAACACAACGACTGAAGAGGTTTCTTGCATTAAGCAACATGTATGAATTGAAGTATCATTATTAGTCATGCTTTTGTAAATTGATACAAAATTCACCTCTTGTTGAGGTTAGAAACTTCTGAGGAACTATTAATGGTCAGATCTAGGCAATGTCTAAAACTTGTGGCTTCCCCAGTATCCAAATGCTTTTGCTTTCTATAGTGCTTACACTCATTTCAAGTATATGAATAAATACATAAATGAGTGTAGATTATGTCCATTTAATAATACCCATGCAAAAATACCTTTTGTCATTCCTTCCTCCTATTCTCTGAAACAGGCAAAAGCTTGGTAGCTTCACTTGCCATCTGTTTGGGTTTTTTTTTTTACTTCCACCCTATTTAAAATCTCTCACTCCATGTTGAGATGTTTCCCTAGTGATAATTACTACTCATTAGACAAAAAGGAAAAAAACCCCTATTTATTTATCTATTTCTTTCTTTCAAATTGCACTTGATTTATGCCTGGGAAGATCTTGTTAACCCCTGAGGTGCTATTTCCTTATCTTCCTCCATGCTATGCTTACTCTCCACCTATGACTTCCTCAATGTTAACATCAGCAAAAACAGGAGCCCATAAAACTGTTGCTAGTCCCTGGTGTACCTGTGTTTCTTTTTGCTCCTGCTTGTAAAGTAGCCTATAAGAACACATTACTGAGTAGTAACTTATTTCTCATCCTTCTTTTCCTTGCTAGATCCACACAGGTTTACAACACCAGATAATTTGGCCATGTCAGCCCAGCTGTGTGCCACTGGATGAGAAACTCCTTCCGGAGCTACTTCAAGAGGCAGGATACGTTACTCACATGGTGGGGAAGTGGCATTTAGGGATGTACAGAAAAGAATGCCTTCCAACCCGCAGAGGATTTGATACTTACTTTGGTAATGATTAGATTTAACATGGGCAATAAATGCAGTGCTAAAAATTATGAGAAACTGTCTCACTCTTGTAAGAACAGGAGACTTAGTATATAAGTAAATCAATACCTGGGCATGCATCTTTCCAAGGTATAACTATTTGAAATAAAATAGTGCATTAATTGCATGCCCAGGTCTTACAACTTATTGAAGAAAGTACTGTAATTGTTGAGTGGCTCTGAGGAAAGTATTTCTCTCTTATGGTCCATGATGGTTAGAAGATTTGAACTATAGGAATTGGTTTGTTTTCACAAGATTCTTTAATGTGACTGGTTTGTGTTAGATCAGACAGTAGACGTGTGACTCTCTGCAGATGATGTTAAATTTTTAGAAAGTCGTGTGTTCATGATTTGTAAACAGAGTAGCATTGGTTTTCCAGAGCCTTTGGCAAGCAAGATGGTGTGAAAACCCTCTATAAAACAGTATCCAAAAGATCTGTTGCAGGAGCTCACAAGTTCTGAAATTCAAACCCCAGACTAAGAAAAATAATGTTAGAATTAGATTGTCCAAGAATTGAGTTAATTACTTACAAAGCAACTTGTAGCTGCATGTTGTTTGCTCTTCCTCTTGCAAAGGCTTGTGTCCTGATATTGATTAGATGCTTACTAGTTTTGCAGAAGCATCATAAAGGTTATGTGAGTTGGGCTGTCTGAAATGCATGTCTTTCTACACCATTCTGAGCACAAAGAGGTCCATCTCCATTTGGTTGTTCTTAAGACACTTGTTGAATGTAGAATTTCAGGACAGTTTATTGTCTCCAAAATAACTTTGCAAGCTGTTGACAGTACTGTTCCTCGCTATCACAGCTGAAAAAGTAAGACATGGAGCAACTGAAGCAGAAGCCTGTGTTACTCTTATCTAAACTTAGGTGTTTAAATGAAGAGCCTGACTGTGCTATGTGCCCTTTTAGATTATGTTTATCCAAACTTTAGGTAGGAAGAACGGTTCCTTTAGGTTACGTATCTCTTTTGACTCTTCAGGGAGCTTTCAGTTTCATGACTGAATTAAGCCAATATATATGGCTCATAATGCAACATCTTACTGCTTAAACTTATATGTCTCCGCCCATCCGTGATGTACCATCATGAAGTACTCCTCATGAAATCTCACCCTGGGATTGAGCAGGCTCTTAATGCAGTAACCTTAATACAAGTTGGCTCCAAGTATGGTCATTGGGTGCCCAGTGTGACATTATTTTTCAGACAATATAGCAATTTGATATATGTTTAATATAAGTTTGTGTCATTCTGGTAGGTGTTGAATACAATTAGGAGCATTTGATTCATTGGCACATTTGATTCAATGTCTCCACCAATGGGCATTCAAAGTGGAAAAATGCAACATGTGGCTCTGACTACACCCATGTAGACAGCCTGTCTGCAGAGCCAATCTTTATGCTTTGAAAGAAAAGTTGTTTCTTCCTCCTAGAAGTTGTACTGTATTTAAACCAGAAGTTAATTTTTTCTCCACATACTTTTTTTTTTTTTTTTTCCAGTAAAAGTAGCTGTAGTTGAAGCTCCTGAATAAAAGTTGAAGCTCCTCTGCTTTTGATCTCTGTCCCCAGTTTTAGTTTTGTCAGGGTATTGGGGGACAAATCTGAAATCCTATTCAAGGGTTTGTTTCTGATTGATAAAAAGGAAAGGCATTCCATGCTTAAGATGGGAGCAAATCTATATCCACAGAAATTTTGCACTTTGTTTCTTTTGGGTAACTTTAAACGACAGTGTCCTTTTTTCACCAGTTGGTGTCAGCAGTGGATCAGAAATTACAGCTGATATTAAAGATTCTTTGTACTTGGATTTTGTTTTTTTAACTAGATATTTAAAATCAAAACTCTCTAACAAATAAGTCTTATGTTAAATTACAAATATAAAAAATCATGCCACCTAAAACTCTGTGGCACACGGAAAGGTCACTGCCTTTGCTATTAGTGCATTAGTTTAATGATAATATCTTTGATATCAAGTTATAAATACAGTCATTGAACTGCTTTTAAAATGTTTCTTGTGTTTTGCATTTGCTACTTGCATTCACAATAAAAAGTCTATGAAGTATTAAATGTTGAGTTACTTAAACCTGTCAGGGGATGTCACAGAAAAACAGAATCTCAAGGATTGGAAGAAACCTTGAAAGTCCAACCCACTTGCCTAGGAGCGCCTAGACTAGGTCACACAGGAGCTTGTCCAGATGAGTTTTGAATGTCTCCAGAGAAGGAGGCTCCACAACCCATCTGAGCAGCCTGTTCCAGTGCTCCCTCACACTCATAGTGAAGAACTTTATCCTTATGTTTCTTTGGAACTTCTTAAGTTTCNTTGGCCTTCTTGGCCACGAGGGCGGCTCATTGCTGGCTCACGCTCCTCCTGCTGTCCACCAAGAACCCCAGGTCCCTTTCCCCTACACTACTGTCTAACAGTTCATTCCCCAACCTGTGATGGTACGTGGGGTTCTTCTTTCCCAGATGCAAGACTCTACACTTGCCCATGTTGAATTTCATTAGATTTCTCTCTGCCCAACCCTCCAGCCTGTCCACGTCTCGAATGGCAGCACAGCCTTCTGGTGTGTCAGCTGTTGTCCCCAGTTTAGTATCATCAGCAAATTTGCTGACAGTGCCTCTGTTCCCTCAGCAAGATCATTAATGAATTTATTGAACAGTACCAGTCCAGCATCAACCCCTGAGGGACTCCACTAGATACTCCAACCAGACCCTGCCCCATTGTTCACAACTCTGACTTCTTTCCTTCAACCAGTTAACAATCCACCTCACTACCTGATCATCCAGCCCACACTTTCTAGTTTTGCTGCCAGGATGCTGTGGGAAATGGTTACTACAGATAGTCAAATGTTGAAGGAATATTTCAGCTTAAAACCACTGATGTTTTTACATGATTTTTGGCTTCTTTTCCTGCCTAATGTACCTACTTATGTGACACGATGTTGGCCCACTTATTTGCCATTTTTCCTATTCTAGGCTATCTTCTGGGGAGTGAAGATTATTATTCTCACGATCGTTGTGTCCTCATCAAAGCAAAGAATTTAACTCGTTGTGCTCTGGACTTTCGAGATGGAGAAGAGATTGCCACTGGGTTTAAAAATATGTACTCCACTAATTTATTCACTGAAAGAGCTATAGATCTTATAGCCAATCACAAAACCGAAAAGGTACAGTCAACCACCATTACTTTGATAACTTCAACACTAAAGAATGCTTATAAAAATGTGAACAAAACAGTGGAAAGACCTGCAGTTCAAGGCTATTCAGTGGGGTACATAGAGCTAAATGTGAGAAGTAGCATTGGTAAAACTTGCCTTGTCTGCTGTCAGAATCAGCTTTGACTGCACAGCCCTGGCCTGCTACCTTTCTCCATTTCCTTTTTGATTATGCAAGTAATGACTTTGTAGAAGTTATTTCACATATAGTTGACTTCTCAGAAAGAGAATGGAAAGTTTAAGGGGAGAAGTTTCATGAGAAGAAACTTAGCAGTTGTTTTACAAATAAAAGATACACCTGATGTTTCTTTCACAGCTTTGCAAAAGTCCTTTATCAAGGTTTTATTAGTTTATGTTTAGGGATTAGAAGAGAGAAGTGTAAAGGAAATTAAAACAGAGTGCCCACAGCTGTTGATGAATCAGGGCTGCTTCTGCTGCAGAGTAACTTTTGATTTTAGTATTTCGTGTTCAACTAATTTCCATTCTATCCCTTCTACCCCAGCCCCTCTTTCTCTATCTTGCTTTTCAGTCTGTCCATGAACCTCTTGAGGTCCCTGAAGAATACATGAAACCATATGCTTCCATTAAAGATGTAAAGAGGCGCCATTATGCAGGGATGGTGACTCTTATGGATGAAGCTGTAGGAAATCTTACTGATGCTCTGAAAAGATATGGTCTTTGGAACAACACAGTTCTTGTTTTCTCTACTGGTGAGTTCATTTAAGTATTCTTTCAGTAACAGCTTTGATACAGTGTCTAACAAGATGGCTGCAGAGACATCTGGCTCCTTTGTCCTTCCTCTGTATATTTCCTAACTACAGAAGAATGATGAAAGTGAAATAGGACTTTATACCACAGGAGCAGTTTCTCTCCTCCTTCTTACGGCTTTCTAAAACATGGCAAAACCATTTCTGAGGAAGTGTCTGTGCCAGTGGGAGATGCTCCTATTGGAATAAAAACAGCATTATCAAACCTGAGGAGTGTGGTGAAGTTGGAGGCATCCTACATGCAGCTGCGGTTGCTAAATATCTGTCGGAATGGAATACTTATTGAGAACTATCTACCAAATTCATTTGCCCTCTGCTATAGGTAGCTGTCTGGTCAGTCTATGCATTGCCACATGTGTCATGAAGTACGATCAGCCAGCCAGCAAGCAGTTTGAAGCCAGAATTCTTCCTCTTCCTTGCTTTCATGTAACATATAGTTTTTGTCTTTCTCAAATATTTCACTGACACCTTACTCCCATGAAGCAAAGGTCTGTTAAGAAAAAAAGTTGAATATGTGATGATACAACTTAGGCTGCCAAATTACAGGTCAGGTTTTTGCTTATAGCACATGATCTAGTTTCTAGGTTATTAGGGTAATGCAAATAATATATTACAAAGGAGTCTCTTTTGTTTCCAAATTAGGAATGGAACTGAACCTTTTTGAAATACAGCTGCTTGGCTGAGTTTTGGGAGCATACTTGTTGTTTTTTATTTAGGAGGGGGAAATAGCCTTCCAATGTTTACAGTTGCTTTTTTTTTTTGCCCAGGGTTTACATTTTAGGGCTGTCAAAATGGCAATTTAATTTTCTGTGAATACTTTAAAAAACCCCACATCAACAGCATCCCAGCAAAACCCCCAAACCCCAAGGTTTGATGAAAATGCAGTGATGTGTTTTGAGTTTAGCAGCTGCTTCCTATAGCACTTGGAATCCTGGAATTTGATTTTCAGTCCAAACCTGTTTGCCTTGTAGTGTTACAGTTGCATCCAGGTTTTGGCTTTAATAGGATTCGATAACTCTTCTATGCCTGTTTCTGTTAGTGATGTTTTCATATTTGGAACTGAAAGTAAGCAAAGCCATATGGAAAATTATGTCAATGTTTATTCCATATGGAAAAAATCCAGCCTTTGCTGATGGGGTCCTGGTAAAGTTATTTCAGTAATGTTTGTTCAGTATGTTGTGGAATAAAATGAAAGACATCTGATTTGGAATTACAGGGTATGGCAGAATTAAAAAGACAATTTGTTGTTTATAGAACTGTTGTTTTGGGTTTGGGTTTTTTTGTTTGTTTGGTTGGTTGGTTGGTTTTTTTTTTTGAACAGGGGCAATATCTGCCCTATCTAATGGGATTTATCTGAGTTAACTGACATTTTGAACTACCACGAGTAGAATTTAGTATGGCTGAAATGCAGGGAAATTGGTCCTAGATCAAGCAGGCCAAAGAGCAAGGATTCAGGTTTTTTCATTTAAAATGACTGTTCTTTACAGGCAAAAAACATTACTTACATAGAAGATTCAGTTTCCAAAAGACGAATATTGAAACGATTAAGTGTTTTTTTAAAAGGGGGAAAAAGGCGGGGCGGGGGGAAGAAACATGACATCTATTCCTTTTTTCTATATTACATTGATCACTTCTGCAGGTGATGTGTTTTAAAGTGGCTATTAGAATGAGGCTGAAAAAGAACACAAGAGATTCTGCAATGGAGCATCTTATGCAGAGAGCTGTGCTATGTGAGGTCTCTCTACACAGCTTTCAAGTCCTTTGTAATAGGCAGTCTTAGTGTGCACTGGTAGTTACAATATGGGCATATATTTATAGTATGGTATTATCTTCAGCTCTTGAGGACATTCCTACTCAAGGAGGCTGTGCCCTCTCTCAGTGTTGCAGGTGCTCTCCTGGGACTGGCAGGTCCTTTTTCTTGCTTGTTAGGTCAAATGACACATTTTCCTCCATGATCAGGAATTCTCTCCAAGAAAAGTTCTTCCCATGTCTCGAGGTTAAGGATCAATTTAAGGTTTCAAATTAAACCTGAAAGGGAGAATCTAGGGAAGGACAAAGTGTATCCATAATTTTAATGAGTATCTATGTATCATAGCAGTTAGAGACACAGATCATAAAAGGGCTTTCTGTTTCATTATAAACCTGTGTGGTTTGATAATTGTGGTGGAAACCTGTGGACAAAAAAAGAAGAAAGGACCCTACTTTTATGGTAGATTTTGCTAAATTCATTACTGTTCTCTGTTTTGGTGCCATCATACTTCACACTTGGATGTTTGCATCTTTCACTCCTTCAAAATCCCTCCCTCACCAAATAGTTTACAAGTGATCCTTTGCTATTATGTACTATAGCAAACAGCATTCCAACAAATGTACAATCTTTCAGTTGATTCCTTCACTGTGAAGTGTCAACCCCAAAACTCGAGATCTCATGGACACACACAAGAACACAGGAAGTTCCGCTGGAATGTGAGGAGAAACTTCTTGCCTGTAGAGTGAGGGAGCACTGGCACAGTCTGCCCAGGAAGGTTGTGGAGTCTCCTTCTCTGGAGGTTTTCAAAACTCATCTGGACACGTTCCTGTGTGATCAAGGTGAATCTACTTGAGCAGTAGAGTTGGAATGAAAGATCATTAGAGGTCTCTTTCAACCCCTATCGTCCTGTGAGTCTGTGATTCTTTTTAGTGAGTGCTCATAGAGATACCCTAGAATATTATACCATCATTGCTATCATGGTATATATATATATTTGTTTTTATGAAAGTCTTCGGTGTTTTCTCCTATTTGCTGATATTCTGGCTCAACTAGCTGGCAAATGGAAGCACTGCACATTTTAAAAGGGCCTTGCAAAATATGTAGAAGAACTCTACTTCATCTTTAAAGTGGCCTGATACAGACACCAGGCCAAAAATGAAGTAATCTGGTCATTATCGAAGTCTGATTCCATTCGTGTATGTTGTACGTTAACATCTCTGGTGTCTTTTTGAACAGATATACAAGCTATTTCTGCAGGTAAATAAGGGAGGGCAGTGGGAAGAAAAAGATGAGCTAATTCAATGGTACTTGTATATCAAGCAGTAGCTTGAAAAGTCTTCACTGATGGGGTATGAAGTAGAATTTGCTTTAACAGGGTACCTTTTATACTGCACATACAAGTCTCTGCTAATGAGAATAGTGGTGAAAGCTAATTGTCTGTTCAAGCAAAACAGATTAAAATGGATGTAGCACTGTCTTGAGTTTGCAGGGCCTTTTTTGCACTTGAAGTGAAAAAAAAAATGAAGGGTTTATTTTTCTTTTAGGAATCACTGCCAAAGAGGGCCTAGTTTTAAAATAAGTAAAGGTCATAAAGAGCATTCAAATAATACAAGTTTACCTCAGCACTATCAACACTGGCTTAGAGTCCAAATTTTTCTTCAAGCATAGACCTATGATTTGAGGTAAGAAGTGAGGATGTACTGTAAATACCATGTCTTTACAGTTTCTGCTACATATGACAAGTAATTTTGGTGGAAACTTGCCAACAAGAGAGCAAAGGAATCCAACTCCTAATTTCAGTTCTGTATTAAAGCTACTATCCTTTGCTTTGTTTAACTTTCAGCTTTTTCATGTACTAAATAATTTTGAAGTTAAGTTCCTTACTGCTCTTCCAATATGTCTGTTGATTAATAAGTGTGGATTAGCACTGTCGTGTCTGGTAGTTGCCATAAGAGGGCTTTGAACATTAAAATATGTGGAACTTTTCAAGCCTTGGTTGTTGTTGCTAAGAGGACATGACATAAATCCTTTCCATAATGGAATATGTGATAGTGATGACTGTTTTCCCTCCAAAAGTGCGTCTTTTTATCATTTTAGAACTATGATTAAGAAAACACAGATTGTTTTGGACATACTTACTGGTGCTTATACAGTCTCTCTCACACTACTAATTTTTTTTTTCCCCCCAAATTTCCTGTTACTCTAATAAAGACTTTTGTTTCCCCCCCCACCTTTTTTCATTCCTGCCAGCATATTGTGGCTTTTGTCTAATAAAATGTCAGGATTTTTTTGCTTATTTCCAGCTCCTGTTTTGATAGAAACCAGGGATCTGATTCACTGTTTCCCTAAGGGCACTTTTTTATACTCGTCTTGATGTCTTTGCTCCTGAATGATCTCCTATTCCTTCTCTTTTACTGGTAAGGGATTTCAGAGAGTGTGCAATTGTACAAGCCATATGAAGGGCAAATTGATTGGAGCAATTATTCTCTGGCTGTGGTGTTAGAGGTGCTAATTTTGAAGATTGTTTTGTCAGATGTTTTTGTTAAACCTGCTCAATTATGGATCTGAAGACCTGCTTCAGTTGGCCTTGTCAGGAAGTTCAGTGCATTGCCAGCAAGGATGATGCCGGGGCAAATACCACCTGACCATCTGCTGCTTCCTAAGAGCAAATAAGCACAGGTGCCTGAGCTGCAGGCATCTTCTTTCAAACTAGTTATTTGCGTCTATATATTCCCAATAGAATAGATATTTCTTGATTATTAAACTTGTTATTTTACAGGCAAAAGTTGCAGCTGATCACTGGACTTGCACTGGACAGAGTTGTTACCTGTCAATGATAAATAACGAAAGGTACATGTCAATGATATTTTATATTCCAGTGTTGGCTCTTAATCTTTTTTTAAGCTTTTTCCTCATCAAAATATGAATGATAGGAGTAATTCTTTAGAAGTAAAAGAATATCTTCTCTACCAATTGATGCAGGTGATAGTAATGAGATATCTAGACTGATTTGTGAGAATATATGATCAAAGGCAGAAATGTGATCTTATGGTGGGAATTAATTTACAAATTAAACCAGAGAAGATGTTGGTAGCCAATACACTTTTTTTCCCCTCCCTGTTTTAAAATCCTTTGAAAACATGAAATGTTTTTGTGAGGAATGTTTATTTGTCTTCCCTTCGTTCTAGCATTAACCCCTCCCTATCCACTCTACTTTTCTCTGTGCAAAACCTAACACTTTTGAAACATCCAACTTCCTAAGTAGAGAGTGACCTTATGCCAGAGACACTCACTTCGTTTTTCCCTCTGTGTTAAAAAATTCCAACATAAGTGGAACAATGAATTTTTCTTCCTGTTTTTAGCAAATGACAGTGCTTAAAGTGAAGTTAATTTGTAAATGAAACTCATAAGTGAATTTTGCTAAGTTGCAAACTGGCTACTTTTGTGTAAAGTGTTGATTTAAGAATGCTGTTATTCTTTTTGTCAGAATCCTCTATGCCCAAATTAGTAGTCAGATTCAGTTCTCTGTCACTGGGAGAAATCCAAAGTTTTCTTGACTATGTCTCATTTAACTCACTTGCTGCAGATGTTTGAACAATTTGTCAGGTTATTCTCATTGGCTTTGGGTTAAAATTTCTCTCTGTGTATCTCTTGAGTTTAGTAAAGATAAATGCTAGCAGAGACAGAGCAGAGTCCATAAGCAACTGAGGTTGCTTACAATGAAAGCAGTTGTCTGAAACTGTCTGCACTAGAATTGCCCCATCATGAAACTGTACTGGGAGGGAAAAAAAAAATCGATAGGATGAAGAAAGGTCACACAGTTTTTATGGGGCTAAATTTGTAAGTATTGGAATCTTGTGTACATCAAACGCATTTTTTTTTTCCATGAGATCAATTTTCCCTTCCTCCCCCAATCTGCAGAAAAGTCAGAAGAATAAAGAGACAGTTATGGTTAGATACAAAAATCGTAGAGGTTGATTTATCTGGGCATAACTCAGTAAAATTTGCTCTGTAAATGCTCAGAAATGTTGTTCAGTAAATGATGCAGGAGAGGTATTATGTTCCCTTGATGGAAAATAAAAGCCCTATGGGTGCATTTAATGCCCAATAAGAATTCCATTAGCAGAATTTTGTAGTAGAAGGTGTAGTTTTCTGTTTCTATTGTCCCTCTAATGGGAAGATTTTCAATAGTTCTTCCATCACGCACACAAAAAAATCTGTATTAAGCACTGAAAACATAATAATACGTCAGTACTTTGAAGATACTTTTTTGAGTGGCTTTTCTGCTGCTTATACTGAACCTTCACAGTTACTCCTTCCACTGAGAGTATGCAGCATCATACTGAAATATACAACAGATATTTTTTAGTCAGCCGATCTTAACCAAATGACTTTGGATCACTTTATTGGAAATACATGTTTTGTTTTAGCTATCAGAGGAAGTGTGCTTGCATTTCTACCACACTTCTAGCATGATTGTAAAACACAGCAGAAACTGAATCTTTCAGATGCAAAACAGAGAAGCAGGGAAGGGCCTGAGTTCAAATTAAGGGCAAAGTTATCCTCTAATTCATGCTGCAAGTCTCTTATCCTCAGTATAGATCTCTGCTGAGTATTCTGTGAGCTTTTTTTTTTCTTTTTTTTTAAATGAAACCTCAATGGGAGTTCTGCATTTGGAACATGTACAGAAAAAGCATTATTTATGCTGTGAAGATCAGAGGGGATAAGTTTTCCCCAAATGTGATCTTCTACTACTATTATCGACAGTGCTCTCTGTTTAACTATGAGTCACAACCATGAGCTTAAATCACACAAAGGAAGGGCTCTGAGTCCTGTTCTGTGACCTAGACTTTCAGCAAGAATGTTGGAGGTCAAAAATGAGATGCATTTACAGAGCTGTGCATTGAAGCTGTCTGGTGCTTGTTCAAATTGTGTCTGGCACTAGTAAGTGCTGTTTAATTCCCTTTCATATATACGAAATTCACACAGAAATTTTAAAATTAAAAATAAAATAAAGGCAATAACAAACTGCCTACTTGGTTTGTTAGTATTGGCACTGACTGTAGTTTTACTTCCAAACTTCTGTGTATGAGAATAATGCATATTGACTTGTCCCCTGCTATAAATCTATAAAGCATTTAAATTTAAAATAATTACATATAAAGTGGTACCTTGTCCATGAAGTAACTGTGGGGGGTTATATGCTGTTGTAGGATAGTTCCCTCCTCTCTACATTATATTACTTGTGAACTATTGGCTGGATCCATAATTTTAGTAGTATTTAAAACAAAATCATCCAAAGCCCAGTTTTATATTATAGAAAAGAGATGTCAGCACTTCATGTAAACAAAACTGCTGGGGTTTGGCTTTTCTGAATTCTCTCATTAGAAATATACAACAGCAAGGAATATATAGGGATATGGGCTTAGTCCCATCTTATACATTTTATCTTTGTTACATGTTACTCCTTTAATTTATTTTTAGTTGCAGACTTCAGAAATCTGTTTTGTCGAAATAGTGAAGGTAGTGTGAGTCACTCTATTGACATGCTCTATTTTAAAAAATACTAAGACGCTGATGTTGTTCATTTGGCTTCTTGAACTCTGTGAGTTACACATTAAATAATTTCACAGTTAAGTTTTAATATCCTTTCCAGTTCTCCTTCAGTTCGATGGACCCTCACACTGACCTCCATATGGTTCTAATTAAGTATAAGAGCATGATTACTCATAAAGCCCCAGCCCTTTAGAGGAGAATTAGATATATGACATGTGAAAAACCTTTACAGAATTAAATGGTAGATGATTTGGATATGCCACCTTGTTTCTGCCATTTTTTCTATACTTGTTACACCCGTAATTGTTTAGTTTTGTGACTTGAAAGACCACATATTCAAGGGTTCACTTGTGAATACATAGTGAATATATTCACCACTATTCATGATCAAATTTCATTTGAGTTTTAAAATGCAAGAGAGAAAAATTAGAAACTCCGTATTGGAAAGCAAAGCCAGAATAGCACAAAGGAGAGTAAGAAGCATTATCTTCCATCATCCACTTTAGTGGTGCATATTATTTTGGATCGGTGAGACAAACTTGGCTGAAAATAGGTCCTCAGTTGGTCATCCCCTGTAATTTATCCTCCGTTAAGGGAATTGTGCTGCCTGGCTGATGGTGGCACAGCGGTAGGATTACTTCAGGTGCTGCAAGATTCAGGATTAAAAGTATGTTCCCATTGTTGCTATTTACAGCTCTTAAAATCTCCTAATGCAGTAGCGCAACAGGAAAAGAGGAAGAAGTCTCAAAACCATGTGAGTTTGAGCTTCTTTTAAAGTTTTCATCTTTCTGAGCTCAGTTGTTACACAGTAGAAATATATCAGAAACTTGAGGAGAGGGAAGGAATTTTCTCCTTATTTTACTAGGACCTGGTGAGTGACACCACTTCTCCCACTTCTCCAATATTAAAACATTCCATTATAGTTCCCAATGCTGTTCCATAAGAAAAAAAAAAACAATCCTTCTTTTCTGCATGTACATGAGATGTGCAATGCTAAGCGCATCTCAGCTTAAACTTCCGTTAAGAGTAACAGATTATCAGAAAAATCGATAGGCACAAAACTGTAATATGAAACTTTCCTTCCACTTTTAAAGTCAACTAATTCTTAACTGATACAGTATCTTGCTAAATAACTAACATGCATTTATAAATTTTAGTGGTTTTGGGTGCTTTTTTTTTAAAATTAAAAAAAATCCATGAAATAAATGGCTGCTTTGGCATTTAGCTCATCTATATTCTGACACAGAGACTGAAATTCTGCAGGTATGACTCTCCCATGAATAAAGGCAGAGAGGGAAAATCTTAGTCCTGCAACTCATGCTAAAGTGGAATTGTCTACAAATATAAATCTATTATATTCTATGCATAACAATAACATGGAAAAATGAAAATTGAAGGGACAGTTGTCTGGAGCTTTTATTTGAAAGTTCACCTTTTCTTCTCTAGAGTGTAGCCTTCACTCACATGCTTATTAAGGATAATTCTGGAATATTCATAAATATATGAAACGTATCATACTTTATATGAACATATATATATGTTCATGAACACATATATATGAACATATATATGAACTATATATATATGAACAATGAGAAGAGAGAAAAAAAAGAGAAAAAAAAAAAAGAAAAAAAAGAAGAAAAAGCAGAGAGGAAAACAGATCCAAAGCATCTCAGCAGGGAATCAAGTAATCTTTTCCAGATACTACTTGTTTGACTAAGGCCATCTTAGAACACCTGCAACTTCCTCTGAATTCTTAACCCAGACCAGAAAATATTGCATGTTCCTTTCCCAAGTGCATCAGTAATAGATTTTCCCTATATTTCTATATTGATTCATAGAAACAAGGACTATCCATTATTGACAAGACAAGTCTCTTGGAGGAGCAGTATTTCTAAATAAATATGAAAACTTAGTGTGAGCCAGTTCTGTATTGTTCCAAACAACATTAATCAGCTAAAAATTTGCATATATATTCAGTCTATTTGCATTTGTTCTGTTAAGCAATTATTTGAGAAATACTGAAATACAACATTACAAAAAGCTAAGTATTTCCATTTTTATCACTTTGTATGATCTTCTGTAATACAATACACTGGTGAAGTTTGTAGTCCTGAGGGATGTGGAACAGGCAAAAAGTCAGGACTTTGAATTTTAAGAAAGCAAACTTCCAGCTGTACAAGGAATAAGTCAGTGAAGCTCCTTGGGAAACTGACTTCAGAGACAAAGGAGTGGAACAGAGATGGCAGATCTTTAGGATATTTTCCATAGAGTGTGAGAGCTCTCAAGCCTGAGGTGAAAGAAATTGGAAAAGGAAGGCTGAGTTGAGCCCTGCTGGTCAAACTAAAGACCAAGAAGGAAATGCACAGGCAGTGGAAGCAGGACAGATATCTTCAGAAGACCACAGGGGCGCTGCTCAGTTGTGTAAGGACGGGTTCAGGTTTGCGACCACCAGAGGAACCTGACATAAGTCTGTGGGACCTGATGAGATGCATCCCATAGTCTTAATGGAACTGACTGGTGTAGTTGCCAAGCCACTCTCATGTTGATGCACATGGCCATGGTTGGGTGTATCAGATCATGTAAATGTCTTGTGAAACTGTCTTGGAGACCTCTTACTGCAGTGTTTCTTGCAGGTTTTTTTTTTTTTTAAGAAAAAGAAGCTGATTTTCTCTCCTTTTGTAAGGATCCTTGCTTGTATTTTTCAGTTCCTTACAGCTCAGTCTGAGTCTTTCCTCTACTTTCGCTGTATGTTCCTACTAATTGTCTTTATGGCCTCTGCAAATTTCTGTGTCTCTGGATACTTTCATGTGCCTCCTATCTCTGGAATATCTGCTTCTTACTGTACAGCATCTATCTTTACATTTAAGCAGGAAGAAACACCCCCATTTTGTATCTGAACTTTGAGCACTGCTGCTTTGTGGAATGCTGCCTGTGCTTCCTCTTAGGTTTGACCGGTAATTGCATTTTCTCAAGTTAAAATATAGCCAAAATTTTGTGTACATTGAAGTGAGCTGACTTTGAATTCTGTATTAAGATTCCAGAGTTGCTTGAACTTGGTTTGAAAGAACCAGGAATCTGCAGCAGTAATTTCACTTATATTTTAGAGTAAATGGCTGTAACCAGCTACATAAAGATGTCATCTTCCCTGCAAAACCACCACAGCTACTTGTTTTTTTTCATTATTAATTTCTTATATTACACACAATCTACATATTTGGGCTAAGCAAAAGATTGTTACTGATTGCTACAGAGAGCTGCATTCTTCCATCACTATTCTCACAGCATCAAAAAGAAAAAAAAAACCCACAAAAAAAGAGAATGGATTCTATTACTTTTCTCATGAAAGTTGTACATAGTTGCAGTCATGGCTGCAAATGATATGATTTCATATATTCCTACTTGAATGTATCAAACGCTATGCTGCCATCAAGCTGTATTCCAGTTATTTCAGTGGACTGAAAAAGCAAAGCCTTTGTTTAAAACAGTTTAATAATTACATTTTACTGACCACAAGTTGTTCGTGTTGACTAAGAGATATAAACTACTCACTGTTACATGTCATTAGAAATTACAAGGTTGCAGAAAGAATCCAAATGCAGAAACATTAAAAGTAAAAATACACATCTCAAGAGGAGAGAGAGCTGTGTAGACTGGAATGCTGCTGAATGAGAGTAAGGTACTGGGTTCTTCTGCCTACAGGTGCCTCTGTTCACAGGTGCATGCCCCTGAGGGGTCTCAGCTGCATTCAGGCACTGCATGTGGCTTCCTGTGATGCTCTTCAAGTGACCTTGGGTAGCTTGAACATTTTTAATAGTTACAGTGGCTTTGGTTTATCAGTCCAGGTAACTTTGACAGAATTGTGTTAAGAGTCAATACACAGGCAGTTCTACAAGCCTTTTCAAGGAACTGTTGAACTCTTGTGCAATCTGAGAGCTTTCAACTAGCTTAACTCTTTTAAATTAGTCTAGTCAGTGCCAAAAGAGCACATCTTGCTGTAGCCTAAGGCAAGTGAGAAGAGAAGCTTTGGGAAAACATGAACCTAAAAACCTCATCTAATTTAATGGGTCACTCATTCTGTAATCCTGAGAGAGACTTGAAGTCGGTTTTTTTAAGAATTAGTAACTCCTTTGCCGAAGTGGGAGTAGGGGGAAGATGGGACTTCTGAACTTACATATACAACTCAGATAGAGCAGAGGTCCTCATGAGGAAGATAGAATTCCAGCTGTAATTATGGAGACTGGGAGAGCTCACCACACAGGATGACACCATGCTATTTTGTCTCACTTTTGTTTACAGCCACCCTAGCCATTTGACTGAATTTGTAGATCTTTGCCAATGCCAGTTTCGACTGAGCAGGCTGAGGGAGGGCCATATGAGTGCTTTCATCAATAATATGAAAGATATGATAAATTCCGGCTGCTGGTGGCATCAGGGATGACAAGCAATAGCAGACACATGGCCTTTGCAATCACAGGTAGAATCTTAAAGTAAGTGCACTTTATGGCTTTAATACCACTGCATTAGATATTGAATTTGCAAAGAAAAGAAAGCAATACATTTGCTGAAAATGAAAGAATTCACTTCTTTCTGAAGTATGAGTGTACTGGGAAACACTTTGGCCATACAGTGCTAAAGTTCTGTTTAGAGTGAAATACTGTCTTTGAGCAGAGTGGATTATGGATTTCTCTACTGCTTTCCTAGTATCAGGAACATAACAAGTAACCAATTAACCTGTAAAAGATAGATAGGATAACTTTCTATGGAATAATCTTTAGGCACAAAAATATCAAAACCAGAATGCTCACTGAAAGCAAAATGCAAAATTCTTTGGAAATCTGTAATTGTTTCCATTGTATGATCAAAATCACTGATATGTCTGTGTCTGAGGACCAAATGTGGTCTGATAAAATAGATAATTGCCAAGGGGAGAGATTTCACAACTTCAGGCTTCAGGAAATATGTTTAAAAGTGGCAGAAGGTTCAAGGATTATGTTGAAGATAGGTTGTATCTTGCCAAGAGGAAATTACTGGTGACCTTCCTGAACTACCATGGTGTCTTGCAAGCATATTGCAGTTCTTCAAACATGGGAGCAATTAGAAGAGGGCATGTTTTTGCATGTGGCTAGGAAAAAAAAGAAGCCACAAAGTTGGAACAAAACTATTATTATTAATTTTAAAATTTTGAGTTTAGGTATGCCTTCTTGTGACTCACTTGAATGTAGCATTTATGTGAAAAAAATAAGATAGAAGATCAGGTCCTCCGTATACACTAGGATTTTTCTGTTTATTTGGAGCAAATAGCTTCAGTTTTATCCATCTTAACACCTTCTTTCTTAGATTCAGCCATCATTACCTGTCACCTAGGAAAGATGTTAAAGAAATAAATAACAAGTAAAAAATTACTCTGAAATGCTCACTCAGCAATTATGTTCCTTGACATTTCCCCACCTGGAAAATATAATCCATTGCAGATTTATGAAAACTGGTTTAAAATGCTACTTATGTCATTAAAAGGAAATAAAATTATTTATGTAAACCTTCATTTCTCTGCATTACCAGTGTTTATATGTCACCATTTTACCTTACCTTTCTTCCCTACCCTGTAAGCTTGTGATTGCATTTAGCAAAACCCGAGGTAGCTGCTAGGAGAGGCTTTGATGTTGCTGAATGTACCTATACAAGACTGATGTATTTTCCACTTTATTCTTACATGCTGAATAAATTTACCTATTTCATTTCATTGTCATCTCTAGGACAATGGAGCAACCTACACCAGATAAAATAATTACATTAGATCACAATATTCCCTTAAGTTGAACACCTACATTATGAAAAATATTATTTTCTTTATTCTTTTATTGATGTTTACATAATTGGCTTAGACAATTGTTGAATGGAATTTTGGGTTTTGTTGTATATGTGTTTGGTGTGAGAGTTAGCTCAGGGACAGATACTTCTTACTAAGGTGCTCACTGCCCTTTCTTTATATGTCCAGTGTGGTGATAACTAAAGACTTTTGTTTCATTTTTTTTGTCTTTATGCCAGCAGTCATGCATTTCTTTCTGCTAATTAATATATTGTGGATATATCTAGGGCCCCAAGTGATTGAAAACTCCAGTCACTCCTCTCAAACAAAAGTGCTGTAAATACCAAATCTAAATCTGTACAATTGCCAAAATTAAGTCATAGTTTGCACTGTGTAAAGCTAATGCATGTGCCTATACTTAGGAATTAAAAAAGACATTTGGCTAATAGTGGATGAGATAGTAAAGTCTTAGACACACAAGAGGAGCTGAGTTGTTGCTCAATGGCCAGGGATCAGCTGAAGTGCTCCTGACACTGAGTGGTGGCCCTGCCACTCCAGCTGTTAGGAGAGGATTTCATAATGTTCTGCAATGAGGTTTCTACTGTTCTCAGGCTTGCTGAGGCATCTGGACACAGGGCAGTTTTCCCTGTCTGCAGGCGGTGTTGTTGGAAGGTGCCCATCAGCACCTCCTTCCTGTGCACAGGCTCAGCTGGACCACAAAAAGCCCTCTTCTTCCTCCCCTGCCTTTCTCCCAAGATGTTTCCCAGCTGTATCCTGATGTGATAAACCACTTAAATTAGCTCCAGATTGCTCTATTTATTGTGTGCCAGAGGAGTGACAGAAGACAATCAGAGCGGTTCCCCCTCAAGTAAACACCAAGACAGAGGGGGTACAGGATATTAGGATGGAAAATGTGGGTTCTGGACACAACTCTGAGGCTTTAATGCTTGTATATTAGATCATTTACATCTGCTGTTTGCATGTAAGTTTTGGTAGCTTTATGTCCCTGGAACTGTGGGTTATGTTTTTTTTTTTTTTCTTTTTAGAGGAAACCTTTAGAAAAGGTATTAGGTCAAAGAAGTCACTTATTCCCTCTTCCTTAAAAAGTGAAACTTCAGAAAAGTGAAATAATGATCCTCTAAGGCCAGCAGCCTTCTCTGTAGTCCATGCACACTTTGATGCTTCTACTGCATTTGAAGTCAGGGACATATTTGTTTGTACGTAACTATCAGCCATAGATGTAAAACTAGGTTTTTTACCAGCTCTATTCCTTGCAGTTGGAATTGGATCCTCTTTTCTTACCTTACAGCTACAGCCTGAAGTACAAAACTGGCAAACCTGAGGTCAGGTATTTTCTGTATTTTCCACACATCTGGAAGTATGGACACATTAGTTTTGGCTAATCACTGCTTATATAGAGGGTCTGTAAGCACAGTAACAGTAGCCTGACTTCCTGCTTTCTTTCCTTCAAAAGCTGCTATAAATATGCCTCCTAATTAGATCCATTTGGATAACAGCACTAGGTTTGTTCAAAGAGATTCATGCTGCTTCCAGAAGCCGAGGAAGAAACTCAAATGTATTCCAAATAAACTTCCGAATGCTTTTACTGAATAAAAACAGCAAGGTGTTGCCAGCTATTGGACAATCTCTGCACTTAGAAAATCCAATGCTTGAAATTCATTGCTTCCCAGCGTACTTGTGGTCATTTGTCAGTCCTATCCTGTCCTCCTTTTACTGATTGTCTGTCTGCTAGGTGGACATAGCTCTTCTTTTTGGTAGGGAGAGAGAGGGGATGCAGTTGGAAGCTAAACATTCTTCAGAGTTACACTTAGAACACATATTTATTTTAAAAGGAAAAAGGGAACATATAGAAGAGACTCCATTGTTCCTTTTGGCAAGAGAAAACCACCTTCCTTCCACTCTGATCTTCACAAAGCTCTATTAATCTCACAAAGTCTATTCATCAGAAGGAAGAAACTGGAGCAAGTACCAGGAATTATTATTATCATATTTCCCCTTCAAATATTTTGTGCACAGATTTCATGCTAGATTACATGGAGTTAACGCCTTTTATTGCAACGGCAGCCTTTAATTTCAGGAGTAGCAAGAGCTTAAAATGTTAATTTTTCTTGCTGATTTGAAGAGGATTTAATTTGATAACTTATTAAAATGCCCAAGTCTGCATAAATGTAAGTCAGAGTTGTGTTTTTTTCTGGTCTGTACTCTCTTTAAAAATATTGTGTGGCTTTAGACAACCCTTTCAAACAGAGCTTGGCATGGTTTACGTATCAGACAGATGTGTGCTAGATCAGCTTACTGCAGGGGCCCATGAAGAGAAGTTAAAGAGCATGAAAGTTTTCCTTTGCAGCTTCAGAGAAATTAATCAGTTCAAAAAGTAAGAGCTTATGCACAGGTGTAAAACAGAAAAAAAGAGCCAGGGTATGCCAATACTGGATTTGATCAGTAAGACTATTTGGCAAGTATTTTGTAACTATTTTCAAGAAATAAAGGAAACCCTTAGGTGTTTGTAGCCAGGATCCAGAAACATAAGGTTAAATCTCCACAGACTCAAATGGTTCGTTAGAGTTATTAAGCACTAGTAATTGATAAATGATGAATGAATTGAGTTGTGATGTCTAATTGTTTTTATATGATCCTCGATGCTTAAAGTTGACTTTTCTTCTTACTGTGCCCTTGCAGATGCATTACTTCAAATGTTTTCCTTATGCTATGTTCTAAATAGGATAAAAAGTGGTTGCATAGTCAGACTTTTTTGCACACAGCAGTTGTTTTTTCTCTTTGGTTTTGATTTTGAGTTGGTTGGGTTTTTTTGGTTTGTTTTTTTTTTTTTGGCTGGTTCCTAATCGAATACTTCCTTTAAATGTTGGTTATTTCTTGTTTTATGGATAGGTAAGTTATATAAATTGGAAGAGGGAATTAGGTAAGTTATGGAGAATTGTTAACCTTAGAGATGTATGTTTTAAAAAATGAAGCTGAATATCCAAGAGAAGTGATATATTTAAACTTACTAACTTCTTTACCATAAATTACATGTTAATTTCTTTTGTGATATCAAAAGATTTATGTCTTTTGTTACTTATTGCTAAAATTTATTTATACAGAATTTTTCTGGGAGACATACTGTACAAAACAGTTCAGAAATACTTATGCTATTCGATTGTAAAAACCTCCTTAATTTGCTGTTAAGACTAATTTTTCTTTTAGGAAATAATGAATTACTGGTGTATTTTCCAGAATTATTGTTGTAAGTACTTACTGTACTCTTTGTTCCACAAATGCAGTTTAATAGTTGTTAAACTTATTGTGATAATTAGGATGACTAGGATACATACCTAGGATTATAGTTCTGCCACTGTAATTAAGGTTGCATACAATCACAAACTTAAACTCACTGGGTTTATCATCTTAGAAGCATGGAAAGTGTAGAATAAATAGAAGCTAAGATCGGTTTAAGTAAACTGCATCATTTGCATGCTAAATGTAGTCAGCAAGCATGTGGAATTTTTTCTCTAAGGAGACTTCTGAGTAGCTCTGTATTTGATCTAAGAGAATACGACGTTAAAACTGCTTAAGAACAGCACCAAGCAGGGTCCTGGATGAATCTATGCAGAAATTGCAGGAAACCGTCTTCAAGGAGCTTGTCTAGAACAGTTTGCCAGGCATGTCAATAAGGCTACAGGGTGTAGCTCAGTTAAGGTTATAAGATGAATGCAGCGACCTGAGTGGTCACAGAGAAAAAAAAGGTGATCTGTTTGAAAAAAAACCAACAACTTGGTTTTCTAGTCTCATAAAAGAAAATAAGTAGCTATGCAAAGCACACTGTTGCTTTTGAAAACATTGCAAGATTATTTTTTTTACATTATTTGTAATTTTTTGTTTAGCGACTGAAGTCCTACATAAGAGCTGGCAAGAAAGTAGTTTGGAAAATCTTTAAAGCAAAACCAGCTTCTGACCTATTTGCAGAGAAAATAGTATGTCTATTTGAGAGCATTAATGTGAAGCAATGTCAGGAGCAGAAGCTTCTAAGATAGTGTCTGCAGGTAGTACAAGTTGCAGAAAAGAAGTTGCTTGAGCCACTTGTCCACATGGTGAAGAAAATTAATGTGTTGGACACACTGTACTTAAGTGTTCATGGAAACTCTTCTAATACTATTTTCCCCACAGTCCAAAAAACAAAACACAAAGGTCTCTTCATAACTTTTGAAATAAGTTTTTCATTCCAGGACATAGCTAAGGAAATGGGGGGACGATAGGGGGACATAGGGGGATGTTAAGCTTACTTTCTTTGAAAACTGGCCTTACACAGTATTACAGGACACATTTCTATTTAATTTCTTATCCCTACAGTAACTTTCACGCTTGTAGATCAATTTAAACTGAGTGTGTTGGAAGAGCGAGCTCTGATGCGTGAAGTTTTGACAAATCTACTAATGCTGTTAAATTTGCCTCTGAGTTCAGTAACCTCTGTGAACTTGTCTTAGCAAGGAACATGAACAGGCGAGAGATGTTTACGAGAAAGACATTCATCAGGGTTCATTCATAAGTCAATACTTCTGCTTTTTTTGCTGTCATGTTTTCTAACAAGGTATGAATCCCAAATGTTCCAAATAGTTGTGAGTAACTGTTGCTGCCATGGGTTATCTTCATAGTAAGAAGCAGATTGTTGGTTCAGTTCTAGGGTAATTCAATATAAAAGTGAGTCCATCTGAAGAGTTGAACCTATACATGCTTCATTACTTATTGCTCTCAGAATTTTTTATTGCTTTTTTTTTATTGTGCAACTGGTTTTCAAAAAGATTTTAGTCTTTACACTGTTTACTAGTTGCACACATCCCACATCTAGTCAAAATGTTTGGCAGCTGGCAACTCTTCAGAGAAGTGTTTGGGAGAAACAGAAGGGCCTCTCTGTTTTGTTCTGTTTATTGGTTCCTTTAAGAACTCCTACAAAGCATCTTTTACAATTTATAAATTACAGATTTAACCAATGAAAATTTCTCATATATTTGACAACAAATATTAAACACAAAATTGCATATTTGTGCTAAGAAAACATTGTTCTTAATTTTCAAAGGTATATTCAAGACACACAACCTTTACTTTCCTTTTGTTTTTCTTATTTTGAAAGGTTTTTATCAATTTTTTTAAAGCTCCCTTCCTCTTCAGTATCTTTATCAAAAACCTTGCAGTAGTTTGAAAAACAGCTTCCTTTTGAAAACAGATGAGGTTATCTAATTTTCTAAGTGGGAAATACATCCTATTTTCATCCTGAGTCTTTTGGGAGGAAGGTGTTATGGATTTTTGTTGTTTCAACTCACTCTATCAAAATATCTTAATGTGAGCAGCACCGTCTGGACTTAAAGATGGGTGAGAATGTGATTAGATGTAAATAGGTGTATGTGAATGACAGAACGTAGACACAGTCCTATAGGAAATATTTTTTTTCTAGTAGGCATATTTAGGTAGTTACTAGGGTTAGAAGAAAAACATTTTAATTTTTTGCAACTATTTAAATCAAAAAAGAAGACGGAAGTTCTCACTTTTTTTATTATAGTAGAATATGATATTTACTGAGGATCAGCTTTGATGGTATTTAAAAAAATATTCAAGGTGTTAGGATACTATGCATAATGATTTTGAAGACAAAAGCTATTTAATCTAGAGAGCTTTATATAAATCTATTTTGTCAGATGTATCCCACGTATACTTTTGCATTGAGAAACTAACATAAGCTGTGGCATTGTTTGGGGTTTGAAAGCATTGCGTAGGTTTTGTGGAGTTTATATGTACTAATTTCCTTGGTATCTGTTCCAATGAAATTATTCCGTTCAGCTTTTTTTTTTTTTTTCTTTTAAGATACCTTCAGGTCCTATCAAATTGAAACTCCTTGAATACTGAAGGACAACACAAAATTGAAAGAGAATTATGTTATTTGCATGAGTCATGTAGATTGGCAGAGAACGATAATATCACAGATGAGCCTTGCTTTTGTGCCTATAGATGTATTTATTGCACTTAAGAAACTGTTAGGTAGCTAAACACCTATCAAAGCAAGTCAAACCAAGCAAACAATGAAGGTCTTTAAAAATGCATGATGTTTCCATTTAAGAAAGCAAATAAACTGAATAAATTAGCTAGGAAACACTTATGCCGAGCACCATAGTTTCTAAGTATAGCCTTATTCTCACCCCTTTCATTCTTTCATTAGGGATAAGAGCTGGTTTTGCTTCATGAATTTTCTAATGCACATGTTGTAGGTACTACTGAAGCCTAAGTTATATAGATGCAATTATAAAAATGGTTCTTACAGGTAGGAAAAATACGCTCACAACATTTTCCAGACTATTTCACTATTATTTCTAAATGAAAATCATATCTGATACTTGTCTCCAGGAAAGAGGTAATTGAAGTATCATGCTTCGAGGAGGCTTGTGTTTTTGGCTGAAGCTTTAATAATAAAAAACCGTTATAAACCAGGGCCTCTAGTTATAGATACCATGCTTCCAAAAGCTTTGCTCTGGACACTGTCTGCTAAGATTAGGTATTAGGATGAACCATGGAGAGAAACAGTTTCAAAAATGGATGATTAATCATTCAGGTAATATTGTTTGAAGTGAATTTAGAATTGGGTATGAAGCCAGTGTAGGACAAAAAGCAACAGTGATCCTATTTGTATTTTACCTAAGTGCATATTAAGTGGGTTTTTTTTAAACTACTTTGATTTTCTGTATTGACTTTGTTTTGTGTTCAAGATACATTGATAAAATACTATGAGAAGTTAGTAAGAAATAGCTTGTTTAGGAGAACATGAGAATGGTGGTACTTCTACAGACAAAGGATCCATGTAGCAAGACATCCCCTTGCTATGGCAATGCATGATAGCAAGTACCTAGGAAAGAGTGCTGGAATTCAGTTTGTGCCTTTCACCAAACATTTTGTGAAAACTTTCAAATCTTCAATGATATGTGTGGATGAAGTAATTTGTGCAACAGAGGTTATGTGTTTTCCTGTAAGAACTATAAATTATTTTTTCATCTATAACTTCTCTAGTGGTTTTCTGAAGCCATGCAGGCTTTTGGTATCAATTGTATACATCCACAGCTGTATGTTAGGGGAAAGGTACCTAAACACAGGCACAGCAGATACCTATTTTGTCTCTTGCTGTCTAGACATTCCCTCATAGGTAAGAGTAACTAGAACTGCAGTTACAGACCTTTAGTGGCTATTCATGGTTGCCTCTCTGCCAAGTGCAATCAGTGGTTTCTTGTTTATTCCCTTCTCCCATCTTAGTTATTTAGTGTTTAGATTAATATTTCATCAGTGCAGGCTGCATTATGATATTTCATTATTCTATAGTTTGCTCCCCTCTCACAATTGTTGATATTTGAAGTCATAAGTAATATTTCAGACCATGCAAGAAGTAGTTATAGATAACTTTGAAAAGTGGTATCACTTAAGAGTAAACTGCCAGTGACACACCAGCTTATTCTGCCTATGTAGAAATGAAACAAATATCAGCAATCAAAGCAGAAACCATTCTTTTCCCTCCTTCCAATACTTATGTGACAACTCAGTCAAGAAATTAAGTAGAAAGTATCATGAATTTCTCAGAGAGAGGGAAATAGTAACGTTCTAGCAATGTGAAAATTAAGTAAAAATAAGCAAGATAAACTTTTGTTCATAAGTTAAGTTTTTCAGTTACATATCAGATAAGCTACCAAAACAAGACAGTTTCTCCTCCTCCCTTTTTTTTAGCTTAGTGTATTACATGTGAATACTGATAGCACGCATGCATTTTTACAGGATATATATTAGACAATATATATATTAGATAATGAAATCGGCACAACATGAATGTCTTCAACTCAACTACAGGAAGTAAAGAAAAATGAAGTATAATAAAGATTTGTCTGTAACCCAGGATATGCACACTATTCCCTCTCTTTGAAGAGAGAGTCTAATTAGTTACTAAAAAAAAAAAAAAAAGGTCATGTACTGGTTTTAAACTGATATGAACGTAAGTAGCCTGTGATAGGAGTAGATCCTTAACTTACTGAAAATTTGACCCACCATATGTCTAAACTGTGCTCTAATATAGTGTGGAAAAGACATCTTTTATTCTGAGCCGCCAAAGGTTAAAAGCTACCAAAAGCTCTGTCCCATGAGTATCCATGACAGGAATTCCTGTTTACACTTAAGAGTAGAAGGAATTGTTGAAACTGATATTTTGGAGATTTTTTTTGGATAAATGGCAACTGCTTAAATTCTCAGATCTCAGTGCTCCACACTGTTGTGTGAGAAATATTGGTAGTTAGTATTTTATTGCCTGCATTTCATATCAAAGACAATAAAGCTATTTATTTATTTGTTTGTTTATATTTAACTGAAGAATGCTGGACACACAAGCAGCAATACTGGAAGTGAGCTGGGTCACAGAACACTTTACAGTTTTCAAATTGTGCTGTTTTTCTCAAGCACTTCATTTAGCTTAGGCTTCCACCTTTTAAAGTCTTTTCAGAGACACCAGTTTATTCCTTAGTAGAACAAAAAGCATCTTATGTGTACAGTAGAAAGACATATATAGTGGAAGTTCACATTCATTCCTAATTAATGATTCAGAAGGGAGATACTTTTGTTATGTTGTGGTTGCAGTAAAGTTCTTCTGGACTTCTAATTCATTCTTTCTAATCAGAAATAACAACATGAACATGTCAAATTACACTGAATACCTGCTCAACAACTACTGTTTGAAATAATGTTAACCTCATTAAAATATAGAAAAATTATGCTTAGAAGAGTTGCCATCAATGACCCTTTTGAGATCATTACGGTAGGTTTGAACAAGAACAACTCTATAGCAGAGCTAAAAGTAACTTTAAAGAATCCTGAATTCTGTTAGCTTTGGGAATTTGAGTTTCTTTCCTAGTGCAGAAGTTTGGTCATAGTCAAAGAAGAGTTACATAAGCTACCACCTGGTACTTCATTGTCCAGCTGCCAGTAGAGCTTAGAACAATGAGATGCTCCCTGATTGTATCTGAGATGCTGCTGCCTGGGAAACACAACATTGACTGCAGCTGCGTGGCTCATAGCCTATTCCAGGGGATGTAAGAGCTACCTGACAAGCATTGTGGCCAAAATCAAGAATTACTGACCATTGTCAATAATCTTATGATCCTATAAAATCAGATCCTCTGAAGTGTGTGGGACTGCAGCAGGCTGTGCCCCTGATTCTTCCCCTGAATGTCTCAGAGTAAGAAACCTCAACAACTTCCAAGACTGTCTACTGGTAAAATGCTGGCAAAGGGCTAGTTGCTGTCTGCTGAAAGTCACTGACAATGGAAACTAATTAGTAATTCATTACCATCTCGTTTCATTTGAATTAAAATTCAGATTTAAGGACTATGACTATCAAAGTTATTTGATTTTACAGTTGGCCAAAAGGAGAGAAACTTGGGGTGACCTGTCTGCATTTGGTTTAGAAGCTTTGTGATAAATTTCGTGAAAACCTTATTTCAAAATAATTGTGTTGATTATAGTAAATATTATTTAATCATGCTGACAACTGATTATTTATTATTGTTAAATTATCTTCTTAAGAAATACCGTTTACTCTCTGTATTAATTCTATTAGATATAAACTAAGTCTGAGACTAGGTTTGGATTCAGCTGCACCTATATTCTCCTCTGAGAAGGAGTGTAGAAAGCCATGGGGTCCGTTCTGAACCTTATGATTCAATGTGAGGATCTCCTTTGCACTTTTTAATAGATACAAACCATTGACCAACTCCAAGACTAACTCTGGGTCCGGCCACCTAGACTCCTCTCTGAGAAGTGTAGAAAGCCAAGGGTCCATTCTGAACACTATGACCCTCCTTTAATCTTTTGTTTTGTTTCCAATCTCTGTATAAATCACTTTATAACAACCCCAATGTGATTTCCCCTTTGTATGGTTCTGCTTTGTAGTATGCAGTAGAGTGAACTTTGCTATGTAATTCTGTTGTCATCTTTTATAAATTTACGTTAAAATCACTAATACCCTTGCTAATACCCTTGATGATGTTTTCTTTAAGTTGTCTAACACCTAAATCACTCATCAGTGACAGTGTGACACTACAAATTGATCTATCTGCCTAAAAGTCCAGGAATTATGTAATTCTAAACTAGGAGCATGGGTATTGTCCTGACTCTGGAATAACAGATTTCCATTTTAAGTATACCATACCTCTTTGAAAGACAATGTTTTCTGAGTACTGGTGATGGCATTGATAGCAACTTTTCTCGTGGGCCATAAAGTAGTTTGGAAACAATTTTTTTAAGCCTTTGACTGTGGAAGCTTTGAATGTCTAATGATATTTAGAATCAACATCAGAGGCTGCTTTTAACAATGTCTTTCTAAATCATTGCCTTGTAGTACAGTGTCATTTCTGCCTAACAGCTTTTAATTGCAGTAATTTTTAAGACTCTGGTAAGAGTTAACATGTTTGCTACATGCTCTGAACATGCGATGAACACTTAACAGCACTATGCAAGTACTTGCATGACACGCCTGGATTGTGGAAATATTTTTTCAAATATATGAATAAATGTAGGGTGGATTGTTCTATTTATTTCTTACCAATAATTGCTTTTAATTACTTGTTTTCCAGATAATGGAGGACAGACTTTGGCAGGTGGTAATAACTGGCCACTGAGAGGAAGAAAATGGACCCTCTGGGAAGGAGGAGTGAGAGGAGTAGGTTTTGTTGCAAGTCCTTTGCTGAAACAAAAGGGTGTAGAAAGTCATGAACTCATCCATATCTCTGACTGGCTGCCAACGCTGGTGCACCTTGCTGGAGGGCATACCAATGGCACTAAGTCCTTGGATGGCTTTGATGTTTGGAAAGCTATCAGGTAACTTGCCTGTCAAATAATTGAGTCAGCATTCTGGTATGAGAAGAATTTAATCATCCCAGAGAACTGAGCTGGAACTTGGCTAGAAATATTACATGTTCCTTTTCTTAAGGTGTAACTGCTATCCATGAAAGAATTATTCATGTTGCAAATTAATCCTGGTCACAGCTGCAAAACCTCCATATAGCTTTAACTGGGTATGTTGAATTCATAAGTGTGGACACACTACACGAACAGAGAGTGCTTTTTGAAGAACTCTGTGATCTGTACTCTGTGATCCAGAAGCATGTTAAATAGTTTTGCACAGTGTGAAGTACAAGTTAGTAAATTTTATCAGTGTAGCCCTGCTCTCTATAGAACCGAGTTGATAGTCTCTGCACCATGCATCTGAAATTGGACACGTGGGAGATCTATACAGACATTAAATTCACTGAGAGTGATTCCACTTTGATAGTTTGTAAACTCAGTCAGATCAGATGGGCTGACTCAAAGTGTACTTTTCAATAGATCGGTATCACGCTCTCCAGTGTCTCAAAAAACCTGTGAGATTCAGTACAAAAGTAGACCTTCCTTAGTTCCTGAGACGTTGTGGTGATGTGCCTGATTCAAGAAAGATAGAGCACCTGGGAGCACAGTGCAGACATGCTTAGATGACATTGGAGGCATTGGATTAAATTCCTTTGCTTCTTCCCCTTCTGTGCTGCATATAATGGATGCATTGATTGGGCTAAATCCTATTGCCTATTCTTAGAACTTGTATTTTTCAGTAGGTTTTTAGATACAGCCTTAATTCACACGAGAATCATTTAGGACGGAAAGTGTAATACTGCTACAGCAGAATAAAAAGACCAGCAATTCTATTTCCTTCATGACATCCATTTGAGAATTGCTGTTTTGTTTCTTTTGATAGTCTTTGTTCTGTTTTTATAGCAGTCAGACAATATTATATTATGTGTGTTATAACCTTTTGTCTCTTTCTCAACGTTCCCACCCCAGCTTGCAGGAGAAATATAGCTGTTTATGTAGCAATCACTGAATTTTCTGCAGTTTTCTACATTGCACATATCAAAACACACTGTTTTTTCTGTGTCTGTGTGTCCTAGACTGAATTACAGGAATTAGGTCCTAAGCAGTTCCTGAGGAGCATTCTTTGGTCTGGAGATTGAGATCAGATATTGAGTTAGAGCAGACAAAATTGAACCTATCTACCCGTCCTTGGTTAGCCCTATGTAGAACTTGCAGTAAAAGACAAAAACAAAAGCCCAAACACTCCTCCCCCACCACCTCCAAACATCATATCTTGAGTTCAGAATTGTTTTGTTTATACCTTTAGTAGAGTAATCTGTTTTGAAACTGCAAGGCTTGATTTCTGTTTTAGTGCTGCCTCTGTTTCTGAGGAGCCATGGAGCTTTCTGTACTAGCTGGCATTGTCAGAGAGCTCATGGACTTGTGCCCAGGTATATTGTATGGCACTCTTCCAAGAGGAAGAAGATAAGGTTGTATAGAGTCAAGGCCAGGGACCATTAAGTGACAGGAAGGAACGGAGACTCCTGTCCAACCAGAGAAAAAAAGTATTTTATGGGCCAACGTTACTGTGGGAGAACAGCATCAGCAAGATCCTAAGGTACTCCTCATCCACAGGGTTTTCTTCAGCTACCAGAATTCCTGCCTACTTTGGGTTCAGTTTCAGCCAAATATTCTTTGTTATGGGCTGATCTTCTCAGATCAGATTACTTCAACAGAAAAATAATGTGTGGGTAAAGATAGATACAGCTCTGCATCCCTTGCATGCTCCTGGCACTTGAATCTGATCTCTGTGTGGAGGAACTGGATACTGTGTTTACTGGCACTGCTAGGGAATAGGTGACCTCCAACATTTTTAGTTGTACTGTCTGGAGGATCTCTGTCCACAGAGGGGAAAAAATCAGGTTTTGTTATGCTGCTTTTTGGCTGACTTTGCAACCAAAATGTCAAATTTCACATGATTTTCCCTTTAATTGGGATAAATGAGTGTATTAAATTTCATGATTGTAACTCAAAAGGTCACTTGAATATTGGATAGCAAACAATGAAACCATGGTGCCCTTTTGGTGACATCTGATAGAAAGTTCAAATATGTTGCATTTCTTGGACCAAATGTTTCATAATGAGTGATACTATAACTTTCAAAGATTCTACCTCATCTGAAAAAAGGAAATTAATAACCAATCACTCTGTTACATCTGGGGTGGGTTTTTTCAGTCCAGTCTCATACAAATAGATGCATATGCTGCACATGACTTTAATGAACTTTAATCCTAAGACCATTGTTATTTATTTGTGTAATTAAAAGGAAAAAGGTCATAAATTTGGAACCTTGATTTAGATATTCCAAAGAACATATAGGAAAACGCAGATACTTTAAGAAGTCACAAAAATATTGCATCCATGTCAGTTTCTGTGTGATATCTGTCTACTAATCATCAGTATTTAAAGGATGTGTCATTCATATATTTACATAAAACATATAAATAATTAGCAAAATAACAATATGTAGATATAAAAACTTTAAAACAGATAAATTATATAAATAATATAAGAAAAGAGATGCAAATTTTTAAATCCTAAGTATAAACTCTGAAATCCAAGTGTACTTTTTGTCATAATTTAAGATGACTGGTAGTCCAAATTAGTAATTGCACTAACATGACACTGATTAAGGTCTTGCAGTGAGTGGAAGTGCTGAAAAACCACTAGCATCCAACTGTTCATTTCATGCCTTCCATACTTCATTTCGATTTGAAGAACCAGAGGAAAGTTAATGGTTAGGAGCAAATGGCATGAAAACACAAAGTTCAGGATCATGTTTCTTGTGTAACACATCCTCTTTTGCATTCTTTTTAGCCAGCTGTACTTTTAAGTTTCTTTCCCACAATGCACGAAGCTGAAGAAACCAAAGGTGGTGTTCTTGTTTGAACTTCTTAGGTAAATCTTGCGTGCTACTTTAAAAGCCCATTGACAGGGACTTTGAACTCAAGAACTTCTTCCAAGTTGATCTGCCAGTCTAGTAGTGTAGAAAATATTGTTGCAACACTGCATCAATGAGAGATCTAATGGAAGAAGAATAGGATTGGTGGTTTTTTTGTTTGTATGTTTGTTTGTTTGTTTTAATAGAAGGTGCAATAAAGCAGTTTTTATGCTTGCTGTCACAGCAACCAGGCATCAGGGCATCCATCTGACAGCCAGATTCCATGATATTTGTGACCAGATATTAGGCCCAAAGTCTTCTGCAATGGTGCAGAGGTCCAGGGACATCAACTATTAAGTCCTTCTAACATCTTCTGTGTTCTTATGTTGGTACCATACACAAGTTCTGTGTGGTCTTTTGGTGTTGCTCTATCCTGCTCCAGCTCTGTGAGTCATCTGGTGCCACCAGTGTTTTGTGTCCCAAAGTCCTTGTCCTGTGAAACTGGCCTGAATGTGTTGAGGTCTTCCTGACCTACAAATTTCGATATTGTTAACACAGCCCATTGTGAGAGCTCTTTCCCTGCTGTGTGTTCATCTTGTTGTCTCCACACACTGGTAGATCTTTCCAGTTTTTCTCTACTTATACCCATCTTGTCCTTTCAGCTACAGTTTTCTACAGTAAAAGATAATAAGCCATCAAAAAGACTTTTGTATGCAAAATTTTCATGGAGTCGTTTTAGTTGGAAAAGACCTTTAAGAACACTGAGTCCAATCTCTAACTTAAAATTGCAAAGCCTATCACTAAATCATGTCCCTCAGCACCTCATCTATACAGCTTTTAAATACTTCCTGAGGTGGTGACTCAACTGCTTCTCTGGACAGCCTGTGCCGGAGCTTAACAATCCTTTCTGTGAACTTTTTCCTAATACCCAATCTAAACCTCCTCAGTACAGCTTGCAGCCGTTTCTTCTTGTTCTATCACTTGTTGCTTGGGAGAAGAGATTGACTCCCACCTCACTACACCCTGCTTTCAGCTAGATGTAGAGAGCGGTAAGGCCTACTCTCAAGCCTCCTCCAGGCTAAACAATGCCATCTCCCTCAGCTGCTCCTCATCAGACTTGTTCTTCATATCCTTCACCACCTCCATTGCACATTTTTGGACATGCTTCAGCACCTCAATGTCTTTCTTGTAATGAGGAGTCTAAAACTGAACACAGTGTTTGAGATGTGGCCTCACCACTGTTGAGTACAGGGACATAATCACTGCCCTGGTCCTGCTGGCCACATCATTTCTGATACAAGCCAAGGTGCCATTGACCTTCTTGGCCAACTAAGCACACTGATGGCACATGTTCTGGCAGCTGTCAACCAACACCTCTGGGGTCTTTTTGGCAGGACAACTTTCCAGCCACTTTCCCCCAAGCCAGTAGTGTTGCAAGGGGCTGTTGTAACCCAAGTGCAGCGTCTGGCACTTGGCATTGTTAAGGCTCATACAATTGGCCTCGGCCCATCAAACCAGCCTGTCCAGGTCCATCTGTTGAGCATTTCTACTCTCAAGCAGGTCAGCACTCTTGCCCAACTTCATATCATCTGCAAACTTACTGAGGGCGCACTTGATCCCCTCATCCAGGTCATTAATAAAGATATAAAACAACAGGCCCCAGCATAGGGCCCTGGGGAACAGCACTGGTAACCAGCCACCAACTACATTTAACTCCATTCCCTAGCAATCTCTGCGCCTGGACATCCAAACAGTTTTGCATCTAACAAGGATTACGCCTGTCCAAGCCTTGGGCAGCCAGTTTCTTCAGGAGGATGCTGAGGGAAATGGTGTCAAAGTCTGTACTAAAGTCTAGGTAGGCACATCCACAGCCTTTCCCTAATCCACTAAGCAAGTTACAGCAAGTCCTTAAACCAATAGTTCCTAAATTTTATTTTCTTTGGAATATCTTTAGAATACAATTTCCCTTTAATTTCTCTAATTTCTTTTTAAAAATACAGTATGACTGTATGAACCAACTTTTTAATATCCATCAGACTATTCTCATCTCAAGTATAAAGCTTCTACATAGATCATAGTAGATTACACTTTTCTGAAACTGTAGCTTACCATTGGTAACACTGCAATACAGCTGGAACCTCCAAAACTATGTACAAGTTAGAATTTATTTCTGAAAATACAGTGATAATTCACTAATCTGTTTTACAAAAATAGTGATTGAGAATACCAAGAGCAATTAAAAGAAAGTAATACTAAAATGCAACTGCTCAAGGAATCCAAACTGTACTGCATGTTTCTGAGCAAGTATCTTAAAAGTCACATTTCTAAGAAACATCTGTTCTCCAGATGCTTCCTACTCTATTGAAATCAAGACACTAGGCAAAATAATTTCTCTTATGTAGAAATTTGCCTTGGTTGATACTTTGTTTTTATACATTTTAGTTTTCCGTACTGAATAGGTAGTATGTATGTGCTCAGAAAACGAATTTTATTTTACAGTAACAGAAAAATGGAAAAGCAAATGGTATCGATCTAGAATGAAATGCAGACAAAATAACTTAATGTTTCTTCAAAAGTTATTATCAAGTGTAGGTTTTCAAGTTTTACTTATACATTTTTCAGGGCAAATTTCAGTTTTATATTTTCGTAATGTCAGAAAAATCAGAATTGGTTGCATGGAGTAAATAAAGTGAGATGAACTTGAATTCTTGTGTACCAAATATATACATTCATTTTTAGCAATTGAAACACTTATTTTTAAAAAGTTTGTGTTTTTGTGGTATGAACTAATGCTGAAGAAAAAGCACTCTAAAGCTGAGTAATGTTTCTTTTCAGCATATCTGTAATATACTTATTTTAGGAAAGCGGGTACAGATGTGACCCAGAGAAAAACAATCTAAGGCAAGGTTATAAAGGCTCAGATTTTGCTGCGCAACACTGAGGATGTTTTTGTGCAAGATAGACTTATTTACCACAAAAAACCTTGGATTCCTTCCCAAGGACACCTTGTGCCTATTTAACAACAACAACAGAAGCGAAAGATCACATGTAGATATTTGTTCACATTCATTAAAGAGCAATAGGTCTTCCTCTGAGTTTTAAAATCTTTGCAAAGCAGAAGATATAACGACCTTCTCAGCATAAACTGACTGATTCTTACACCAACTCTGAAGTTTGTCTGTGGGCTTTTGTCAAGATGTTCTTACATAAAGGACTTTTATTTTGACAGTAATACCTTTTAAATGCTTGATTAGATAGTCCGATGTTGCAGAATAATAACCAAACAAAAGAAGTTCCTTATTTTTGGTGAGAGAAGCCATGTATTATAGTATTGGAGTCTAAAAATAAATGTTCTAAAATTAAAGTGCTGTAAGATATGGTTATGCTGGAAGCTACTAAAATTCAAAGACGGGATTCCCTGGAGAATCTTACTGCTTTCTTATTCTATCTCTGTTGCCTAGATTATATTCCTGATGCAAAATGTTCTTAGCAGAACATCTGCCAATGTGCCACCTTCTCTGAAGGAGTATAGTTTTGGCATGGGAAAACAGAACTCTGCTGCAAGTGTAAATTCTCTCCTTCTTGTCCCCAGTGCATTGTTTCTGTATTCTTGATGTTCTTTTCTGCTTTCTTCAATGTACAGTGCCATCTTCTTTTCTATGATTATTACTTTGTGAATAGTATATGCTGGTTATAAACTTCTGTGTTCAACAGAATTAATAAAATAACACCCAAACTAAACAAGCAGTTCAATATGAGTTAATAAGGGTTACAGAGCTTAATGCAGTAATGCCAAAAAGCTTCAGATAAGCTCCAGGAAATATATCTCATGATTATATATAAATCATTTTTCCAAGTTACTGACACCGATATTCTATCCCAGAAAAAAAAAAAGACTCAATAAAAATCACAACTGCAGAATGACAGACTTAAATGAATGCAAGTGAAATTTTTGTATTTGTGTTCTATCAGCTGTGCAGTAATGTTCATAGCCACATTTAGCATACACTGTCCACCCTCCAGATTAACGGCTGCAAAGGAAATTACCTTTAATAATATGATAGTAACTAGAGATAGTAGAGTCCCCTCAAAGAGCACGCATATCCTCAGTGATGACTTTCTATCTACTGTGGTACTGTGTAAGCAATCAATGTGTAAACAGGAAAAGCAATTAAGAGAAAAAAGTTATTTCTTTCTTCTATAATTGAGCCTGGTGCAAGACACTAGATTACTTAGCATAACTCTGGTGTTTACTTTCTTTTAAAGGGATACTGAAAAATGAGATACATCTTAGAAACTGCAAAATACAAATATCTTCCCAAGCAGTTACTGAAGCCATTCACACACTATAAGCTTATATCCTGGTTTAACTTGTGCTAACTGGTTCACATTACTGTTACCTGTGAACAAACGATGAAAGGTACAAGTGACCACAGCTCCGCAGAACACCTAGGGACAGAGTCTATTAAATTGAAGATAAAATTTGGTTTAAAAAGGCCAGACATTCCTTATTTAAGAGTGTGGCTGCTCTAGATATTAGGGTGCAAGAATGGGAGTTAACATTTCACACACATTTTCAGAAAAAAAATTTTGTGGCAGTTTTTATACACTAAATTACTAACACTGTAGGTTAATTCCTTTGTACTAATTCCAGGGCTGTATTATCTGAACACATTTAATCTTTAATCCAAACCTCTGGTTAGTTTTGTGCTTATTCAAAATGTATAGCATCCAGAAATGGTTTTAGAAATGGAACAGAGCAGTATTAATTTTTATTAGTTGATACTAAAAATTTTGAGTTACAGATAAATACTATTTAAATATATATTTTATATGTTAAAATAACAGTTGGTTTTTGAGATTTCGACTAGGTTTTGTATTACTTGATTTTTTTTATTTGTCAAATATTGTCAAATGTTTTTGGGGCTTAAATGAAGCTCTTTAACAAAAAGAAAACAATTCTAATTGTTTGGAAGTTTCTAAAAAGGTGTTTTAAGATTCACTGTCAAATAATAAAAAAATATTGTGTCATGATGTAGCCAAGGCTCTTTCTAATTATGTCTTCCTATTTATGTTGCCTTTTGTAAGCAATAAAGTTCCTTTACTCATTTTTTTTTTGAGACTGAGATTTACTTAACTCAGAAAATTTATAAGTAAGTGCAGAGGCTCATAAGTTAGGAGACTTGTTTCATACCATCCCTATATAGCCAATGGCTAGAAAAAGAGGGATGATTTTTCATTTCCCACAATAAGTTTCCATGTATTTAAATAATCCTTGTGACCTCAATTGCAACTCAAAGGTGGGTTTTTTGAGTAGCCAATGTCTCTAGTGTTTTTTGAGGCACCAAGCCAAAATACTTTTAGCACTTATTTAGATATGCAGAAAGCATATCAAGTGCAAAATTTGTGTTTTAAAATTCATTGATGTAAAATTGTTTGTTGTAAAAAATTGTTTTGATAGGATTTAGGAATAATCCCTGTAAACACCAGTGAAGTTAGGGAAGACTAATAGGGTCAAAAGCTCTTGCTACTAAGTTGAAAAAGAACATTCAGATTAAAGTCAATATCTTGTGGGTGATCTTATGATCACTAAAAGCATTAAGATAAAATATGTGGAATCCTAATGAGCTGTAGATGGGAATTAACGTGTCCTTTTGAATTCTCTCCTAGTGAAGGAAGACCTTCTCCCAGAGTGGAACTGTTGCATAACATAGACCCCATGTTTGTGGATGACTTCCCATGTAAGTATGCTACTGCTTGTTCAAAACTTACTAAACATACATTTTGTCTTCTGAATATTCATTTTTTTCCTTATGTGAATATTTCCCTCTATGTAAAACAAAATAGAGCAGGATGCCTTCTGCTTTTAAGTAAATAGCTTTAAAATACAGAAACATCGTCCCTCAGGTGCTGTAAGTACTTACTGAACCATGACCAACGCGTACTTCTTATTTCAGAGAGCTCTGAAGCTCTGCTGAGTAATGAATAAACTACTTTGATACATGGAAACGTCATCAACATATCCCTGCAGTGCACAGGGAGACACACTGCCAAAAACCCCTACAAAACCCTCTCTTCAGTGCTTCAGGTTGTCAGGTAGCTCCCACTACCCCATCTTGCTACATGTATACAGTAAGACCTTGCAAATGGAAAACTTGAGTTTGTGAGAATCTGAGAAGTTCCAAGGCCTTGTGATTGCTTTTGTTCCATAATCACAAAGATTGCATCTTTAATGCCATAATCATATGAGTTTGAGCTTAAATTTGCCAGTTCTGTAGTTCTTTAAGCACCATCTGTTTTATGATTCTACATTATTAGTTTGCTAGGGACTACAAATTTTTCAAGCAGATCTTTTTTTTTCATACAGAACATTGGAACACATCCTTTCCAGTGTTTTTATAGCATTTCTGTATTTCATTATATAAATAAGTAAATCTAGGCAGAGGAAAAGTAGTGCAGTGGGGACAATGATCTGTTGCCTGCAAGACAGATGCACTACTGTGCTGTAGTAACTGGATGGAAAGGGATAAAGTGGCCTTCTGCAATGCATGACTGTTTCTGTGATGGCTACTCTTAGCAGGGGCAACATTGTGCCTATCTGATGCTGTCTGGACAGCATCATCTGCAGAGAATTCCTACATAAAGGGTAGATACTCCAATTCCCCTTCAAAGCATGCTCAGTGTATTGTAGTATTCTTGTATGGTGTTATGCACTGATGTGGCATTCTCAGTCATACTTCAGAGACCATACTGCTGTGACTGAACTCAGCAAAGGCATTTGAATAGATAAATTCCCAGTGTAAATAGAAGGGGGACAAGCAGAGGAGTTTTCAGGAGCCTAAGCTAAAGAAATACTTCCCTGGAATGTTTACTTGATGCCATGCTCTGATGATACTTCATTGTTTGCTAGATACAACATGTCCTTTTTTTGTGTGCATTTCAGATATGGACAGGGAGTGAGGGAGATGAATAGAAGCAGTAGTAGTGGAAATTTTATGCTGGATGAAATTTGACTTTTAAGTGTATCAAACAAAAGAAGGAGTATATATGGAGCCATTACTAACAAAATCCTAGCTCTTCACTCACACGTTCTTATGCACCATATATTGTTTCCCTGTCTGTTTTCAGCAAAAGCCTATAATTTCAGAAAGTTACTTTGTGTCAGCTGTTTTACTTTCTCCCTTAGTAGCACTTTTGGTCAAGAGCAGGTAGGATTGACCTCCAAATTAATATACCTTACGTTTTCCCAAATTTTTGATTTTATAATACTATTCTTAAAGGATTTGAGTTAAGTAACTGTGTTTCTGATAATTCACTGTTATACATGACAAAATGTACATTAAACTGGGCTTTTTCAGATTTTTTTTTAATTAACATACTTTTTCTAATGCAACAAAGCACATTAAAAAATCCAGCTTTCTTTGTACTTTATCTGTTGTAATGTGCTCAATTTCTCTCAAGATAACTGGAAAGTAGAATGGTTTTGTGCTTTACAGGATGAGTCATTGTATTATTTATGATTCTGTTTTTGACCCAGCTACTGAAACTGGGAACTTATACTGAAACATATAAGGATTAAAATGTCTTTTTAGCAATCTCAGTTATTGGGAGTAACTGTATATGTATGTAGCTCAGCTGATTTCTGCTTAGTGTCTGTTTTTCATTTATGCAAACTGAGTAATACGTTTAGAATTAAGATCCAGATAAAATATGTTGGCAACTCTATGATGGACACATTAGGAAGACACAAAGCTTCGAATGTATAAGTACTTTCACATTTTCAGCAATTATGACTCTCTTTGTGTTTTCGGTGGGGGCTTGGGTTTGTGAAGTTTTTTAATTCTTAAAATAAACAGCTTATCTTCCTGTTACCAAGGTGATAAACTGTGTGTTACTTTGGAGGCTTTCTCTTTCCTTGACTGTTTCCTTTTCCTAACTGTTTTGAGGTCAGAATACTTTTTGCCTATAGTACTAAATTTATGTATAACTTCTAATGGATTCTTTCTCACCTCCTGTGTAGTCTTTCGCCTTCTTTATGCTCATCTTTCCCTTGTCCTAGTTTACTTAAAAAATTACATCACCTAAATCACCTGAATTACATCACCTAAATCATCTTGTGTTATTCATACTCTGCTAATATTTTCTCTCTTTTTGAGTGTGTATGTGTGTGTAGAAATTGAATTAGAAAGTAAAATAGTGGCTGGAAGCTACAGATGAGCCACATCATTGGGGGAGCAGATCATCTCCCTTATGATGAAATGTGGAGGGAGCTGGGGCTCTTCAGCTTAGAGGAGACTGAAGGGTGACCTCATTAATATTTAAAAATAAGTAAAGGGCTAATATTTTCTCTCTTTTTGAGTGTGTATGTGTGTGTAGAAATTGAATTAGAAAGTAAAATAGTGGCTGGAAGCTACAGATGAGCCACATCATTGGGGGAGCAGATCATCTCCCTTATGATGAAATGTGGAGGGAGCTGGGGCTCTTCAGCTTAGAGGAGACTGAAGGGTGACCTCATTAATATTTAAAAATAAGTAAAGGACCAGTGTCAGGAGGCTGGAGCCAGGCTGTTCTCAATACTGTCAAATGATAGGACAAGGGGTAACAGGTACAAGCTGGAGCATAAGGAAAAAATTCTTCACTGTAAGGGTGACAGAGCACTGAAATGGGCTGCACAGATGGGTTGTGGAGTCATCTCCTCTGGAGACATTCAAAACCCACCTGGATGAGTTCCTGTGTGACCTACTCTAGGTGGTCCTGCTCTGTCATGGAGGTTGGACTAGATGATCTTTTGAGGTCCCTTCAAACCCTTAAGAACCTGTGATTCTGTGTATAATCAGGCGAGTTTTGGTCACAATATTATTGAGGAAGACATTGTATTGTTGTAGTTGTGAACACATAGGGCATTAAGTTACTGTTGAACTTGCAGTCAGTGAGAGTTCAGTGCTCCTGAACTCTTGAGTATTTATGCATATAATGTAAACATTCTTTCAGCATAATATTTTTATTTAATGGATACATTTATCTTCATCTCTGTCTGAATAAACTGATACTATATATTTTTAGTAGCATGAATGATGGGATGTCTCATTGATTTTTTTTTTGAGTGAATAGGAAAACAGAGCTTTGTTCTGTTCCATTTTTTTTCACCAAAGTAAACATTCCTAAAGGGAAGATTTTGTGCAAAAGACATTAGTTAATTTAGTGTTAACTGTTGCAGCCGAGTATTCACAAATCTTAAGTTAAAGGTAGGGTATCTTAATACAGAGCTAACAACATCTTTGCTGCTGTTATCTGTTAGAACTGACCTTGACCTCTGTGTTTACCATTTGTGGAGTAACATCATGCAACTTTACAAGTTCTCAGACTGAATGCTGGCTTCTAACCTTTGGGCATCAGTCAGGGTTACTCCAGCAGAACTGAGTAATCTACTGATCAGTATATTCTTACGTTTTTTCAGGAGCTTATGTCCAGTGGTAAATACTACAGTCCTACAGAAGTCTTTTATCAAAGTGATGTACTTTTCTCCTATTGTTAATGCTAAACAATGTGAACTAGTTTGTTTACAGTTGCATTTTACAAAATAATGTGCTGTCAGGTCTTGTTTCACCGATTGCCTTTTCTCTCAGAGGGCACATATTCTTCATTCAGTGAAATGAGACCTTTACATTGGTCTGAAATATATTGCAGTTGTTTAGACTGCAAGTCCTTGGCTAAGGGCATGTCTGTTGCTGACCACAGGCTTTGCTCACAGGCTCCCTCTGGCCTATCGCAGCCCAGTGGAGTGGTTAGGGTTAAAAACAACCTTTTCTCTCAATGAATAGATGTGGTTTGCAATACAGGCCTACAAAAATGTGGCAACACAGTGGGAGGTGTATGTGGAGTGAAAATCTATAGTGGGATCTCCAAAACCTAGAATGAACAGGGCTGTAAGTAGAGGTCTTTGTAGCAAAGCCAGTCTGATGGTGAGCTATTGTCAAGATGGCCAGCCTGCCCTCTGCCTTTCCCCCATTGTTTCCTTCTTCCCTTGGCTTGGATCTGGAAATCACATGGTGACAAGATGAGTCCTCTGCCAAATGAGGCTTCAGATTATTCTGGGTGGCAAGCAAAAAGAGGAGGAAAGGCTCCTACCACATCAGCCAGCTGCAGCAATTTGCCCTGTAACTGTATGACTGGGAGCAGGAGGGAAATGTGTGGTGGGTGGCAGATGGAGGGGCTGGCCACAGTACCTGGCAGCTAAGATTGGCTCAGGCCACTGGTAAACTTCATCCAGAGTCTGCAGTTTCATGGACTTAAAGCTGGTGTAGGTTGGTGCTGCAACCAAAGAGAAAATCCTGACTCCTCACGCTCCCCTCTTTTGCAGGTCACCAAAACCACTCACAGAACTAGGCCATGAACCAGGCCAGGATACTGGTTCATATTTTAATACCATTTTCAATTTCTTTTTTTTTCCCTCTTTGGTCGTATATTGGACAGCCAAGCACTCAGTTCTGCACAAAAGATGAGACTAGAAGGAATTTTGGGGAACAGGTGAAACTGGTTCTGTTGGCTCTGAAATGAAACTCTGAGATTTCAGTTTCATTGTACATGATGAAGTGATCCAGCAGGTTTCTGCTGGGGATGTGCTCCTCTGCTCATTCTCAGATGAACTCCCAATACTCATTTTGAATACATTTGGCACTCCTGAATACCTCCATGGACTGATCCAATTTGCTAGCCCGGTTTTCCCCTGTTAGGTTGAATCAGTTCCTTGAAGGGGCTGATGGATTCCAGAGGCAGCACAAGACAGGGGTGAGGAGTGCTGTGTGGTTGAAAGTGGAGAGGAAGAGGGACAGCCAACCCTCCTAGCAATGTTTGGCTGCTCCTTGAGCCAGTGCCCCAGGAGAAAGAGTGGGGAACCACACCTTGCGGTTGGACTTTGTTCACTAAACCGGTCCAGTGAGCTTTGCAGATGGAGCTGGACTCAGGCTCCTCAGGGGTGGTTGCTCCCCTCCCTCCTTGCTAAAAGTCATCAGTTTGGTGTTTCTAGTTGTTTCTTCATCACCCTGTTGATAATATTCAAAAGTGATGAATATCTGTCTCAATTACTGAGTCTCAAATTTGTAATTTATTAGAGTTTGCTATTACATAAAAGCAAGACATTGGTATGGAAGATCTACTGTCTTACAGATGTGGATCTGAAACATTCCTGTTTTTGTTAGTTTGAATAGTTTGGTAGTAGAACAGTAAATTTAAAAACTGAAAGCTAAAATTATGTTTGTTTCAACTTTCTTAACTTATACATAACAGAGAAATGAATACTCTTTCAAGTTAAGAAAGTGCAAATGAAATTGACAAAGTAACTTGAAAGTTGCATAAATAAAAAATATGGCTTACATGCTTTATAAGGACGAAGAAACCAAACTGCCCTATTTGTATGACTTTATGTCTTTAAAAAAAAAAAAAAAAAAAGCCAAGTTGTTGATGGTTTGGCAGCACTGCGAGTGATGTCAGGTCTTCCATTGTGAAAGCTCTGCTTTCTCTTGGACAGCCTTATGGCATTTCATCAAGTTTTGGTGACTCAGCTGAATTAAAAACCAACTGGATTTAAGTCTAAATTCCCCTAACTGCTAAACCAAACATATTTCTGACCACATAGTCATTGCTAGATGGCTTGTCTTGAAGCAGTATTGAAACTTTATATCCCACAGAAGGCAACTTTATTTTGAGAGTCGGGACTAAATGACATGGTGAAAGGAAACGTACCCTTTAATTCAGAGTTGTTAATCAGAGTCTGTCAGTACACACTGTATTATTTTTTCATCTGACTTGCTAAACTTATTAATGAATTTAGTGAATTTCACAAAATCTTGTAGACTACATATGTAGCACCATTTCCTCTTCAAAAAAAATTTGAACTTCTTTAAATTAGAGAGTTGTATTCAAAATAAATATGTTGTTGGGTGGAGCTGCTTTAGGCTGAAAAAAATTTTACCTTCATTTAAAATTCCAGACCTAACCATAAACTAACTCTTCAAAGGCATAATAAAATTGTAGGCTACTAATTGTAGTCAATTTATTTTCAAGATATGTATTCATAGAGGCAGACATCCAAGACAGAGAGCTTGTAAAAACATTTTGTGATTTTTCTCCAAATTTTACTTGCCTTGAGCAAAATTAATCAAACTTTACATTGCTCTCCTTGACATTTGAAAAAAGACATTACTTGATACTAATTGTCAAAACAAATGATTGCTTATAAGGGGCTAGATCTGCTACACACAGAACAAATATATGATATATTACAATAGAGAAACCGTTTCAGTTCTGGGACTGATGTGTCATTCGTAGGCATTAAAATTGCATTCTGATGACTGTAGCATTATATATTATATCCATACACATGCCAAAATGATTCATCTTGGTTAAGGAACAGACACTTTAGACTCCTTTAGGCCTCATTTACTACTTATTTTGTCCATGTGAAAGACAATTCCTGAGACTATGCAGGCCAGAAGTGATTTCTCTCCCAGTTTTGTTACTGGTCATCTAGCCAGTTTATAATTATTGGGGTAGAAAGAGAAGAAAGGTGAAAAAACAATGCCTGGTGGTGCAGTTGTTCAGTAGGAGGAGTAGATGTAGGTAAGTATGGATGAGTGTGCTGTGTGGTCTTCAAATGGGATAAATATACTCCATGTTTGTGTTGGGCAAAGATCCAGAATCTACTCTCCAAGTCCAAAATATGCAAAAAAGTGACCAGTATGGTTAGCTGATCAAGTTCACATATCAGCAGTTGGAAGGGGAGAATAGTCAAGGATGGGGAAAAAGACAGATATGTTCTTTGTTTCTGCAAATTTCCATTTCTGTGAAAAATCATACATACACTTACCAATGATCTGGGTTCTGTTATCCTTTTGTTACAAGGAAATAATAAATTACAATGAACTCCTGTAGGTTTGGAAGATAGGAGCTGCTGACATGTGACCCTGAAGCCAGATGTGTCCCTCAATCACTTCAACAATGCTTTTCATGCCAGCCTGAGAGTTTTGAGCAGAGCTCAGCTCCACTCCCTAATGGGAGGCCTTCCTTCTAGCCAGCCCTGCGGCCATTTATGTCAGAGATAAGTGGTGTTTTTCCTTTGGATGTAGACTATATGAAGTTTCTGAGGCATAGCTCTTGCTGTTGGAAAGTCTGGCCTGTGGTTATATGTTGCCTTGGCTCTTAGCCCAACCACATCTCTCTGGTGTGAACCAGCCATCACTGTAGTATTCAATACTAAGTGTATGGGGATTGCAGTTTTGATGAGCCTTATAAAAATAATTCCCATGTTCCCTTTAGGATGTAGGTAACATGTTTTAGAATTTGGAAATGTTAACTCACTTGATAAAATGTCTAATGCTGATATCATGTCTGGAATCCAGAAATCCCTTGGTACTGCTTCATTTTTGTGCTTCATTATATTATGTACATACTTGAACATGACACTAACATTTTAGATTTTGATGCAAGTCATGACATAAATGTTAGATACCATTTTTTTAAATGAAATATCGCTCAGCTAGAAACTCAGTTTAATTGTGCACAGGATGTTAGAGTCAGGTTACACACTGTTCCATTTTCTCCCTTGAACACTGCTACCTTACAGCGATGAGGTGAGGCTGGGATATTTCACATATAAGGCCATCTCAACATGACTTTTGATGTTTTCAATAATTCATAAATACTATTCCATTCAGTTAAAATCTGTTTCCTAGGAAAAAAAAAAATCATTTTTAGAATTATTTTTTCTTATTTTTCATCAAAACTGAAAGTCAAGCATTTTATTTTACCACATCACATGGCTATGTGATGTTTGACTTTGCAGCCTGTATTAGTATGTTTGCTCTTAATCAGAATAACGTTACTGTTTTTGGATTCTGTAATTGCTTAAGAATGCAATCATCTGGATAAATGCTTTTCCCTGTTGACATTCACAGGGATTTTTTTTTTTTTTTTGGCTGCCATGAGTAATTCTGGATTTTGTTCAATTACTTATCTGCTGTGTTTTTCTGTAAAGATATAATCTGTTATAAAAATCAAGGAGAATGCTGTGAATCAAGAACAAGAGTATTTTTGTATGCTTACTGTTGCTGAAGCGAAGTATGCATTTCAAAATTTAAGAGGCTGAGCATGACATCCTAGTACAAATCTTTCCTTTGAAATCAAATATTATTTGGAGAAAAAGGGAAATTAGAAGTGAGAATAATTGCTCTATATGTTTACAGCATTCAGCTAATTGATTGAAGATAAGTGAGTTTCACTAGGTGAGTTTGTCTGTGGCACAGTCCTATGCCTTGTCAGTGTCCCAGGGCTCATCTGTTTTGTCAAGATCAGTATTCTATTCATTCTTCCAAGGTTAAGGTTACAGCTATTCTTCAAATCCTTTAATTTTAGTAATGTAACAGAAAGACTCAGTTTTGTAGAAAACTCATTATTGCTATAAGGCAGGAAAAGGTCACAAAATGTCTTTCCTCAGTGAAGTAGCAAAAATCCTTATTTCTTCAGTAATTCATTGTCACAGTATAGTCTAGAAGAGTCCTTGACATTTACTTTTTGAGATGAAATAATTGCCGTATACATTACAGTTCCATTAAAAAAACCCAACCAAACCCCAAACAACTGTGTTAAAATTACATATATGCAAAGGTCTTGTTAGCCCACAGAGTCATCTCCATTGCAATGTGACTGTAGCGAGCTTTTACTTTCTTCTGGCGTATTTTCATGAACTGTCATGTTAATTAAGGCATCAGACCTACAAAGGCAAGTGCAACTTCAAAAAATGTACCTTGTAAGTGAGGGTGAGAAAAGACAAAGGTTATACAGATGTAACTGAAATGGAAAAATCATCACTTTCAAAGAGCTAGTAGCTGAGCTATCATTTAGAAACACTGGAGAAAAATGTATTTATTTTATTCATTATAAGCATGAAGGAAAAGCTATTGGCTTTAAAAGGCTGAGAAGAAAAGCTAAAATGGATTGACTTTATCTGTTTAAGGAGGTAACAGTGTAGATGTAAGTAGTTGTATCATGTGACTTTCAGCCTTTTCAAAAATTATGCAGCATTTTCTCTCCAGTAGAGAGAAGAGTTGTCTGTCTTATGTAGCATGTCTTATGTATCAGTATGTCTTATGTATCAGTAATAGCAGCACTCTGCAGCACTGCAACAGGCCTAGGAAAAACCATGAAGAGACTCTTACATGGATGGTGTTTGTTACGGTGAAAAAGAAAAATGTTACTTAATTAGACAGTGCTATTCAATGCTACGTTGTAACTTCAGACTTTGATTTCTATAAGATTTTTTGCCTTTGGTGCATGAGAAGACAAAACTCTAGGAAGCACTAAGTAATTGACTGATTCAACACATTCAAACAATGTCTATGAAAAAACAGTCTGTTTACAAACAAGACAGTCTAAATAATCTGCTTGGGCTCAGAGTGTTGTTCATTATTAAAGCCAGACATTGAAACTTTGATATTTAACTTTTTCCAAAGTAGAGAAATTATTCTTTCTGTATTTCCCTGTCAGTTTTTTCTCAGACTAAAGTTGCAATGGATGAAAAACAGCTACAAATCTAGTAGAACAAATGTTGGTCAAGACTTTATAAGTATTTTCTTAGACGCGTGGTAAGCTCTAAATATTTGCTTAATTGTGGATGATAGTGACTGTGAATGTTATGCTAAGTATCCATAACACTTTCTCCTGCCAGTTTCTTTGTTTCTTCTCATTTCTCCTTCTCAACCTAAAATTCTAGTCACAGATGTAAGAGTTGATTCAGAGAAAATGCAATGAAGTTACTTCAAATCATACACTCAAGAAAGAACAGGCTAGACATTTATAGCTTTGTCCCTTATAATTAGGAAGCTTTTAAAATTTCCTGCTTTTGTTGAAAGATAACTCTAATTTCATTTTGGCAGTTCATTTCCTGACATTTGCTAAAGTTCAGCAATTATCAATAAAGACCTTAAGATAATTTGCAGAGGTTAAAGTGATCCTGGTGAGACTGGCACTTTTAACCAGAACTGGTTATACCACAGATGACTGTCTTTTCTGCACTGGATCCTAGAGCTGAATTGTTTGCAGGAGGAACATGAACTTCATTCATGTGAAGATAACAATATGCACTTTGAGCAATGGCGAGAATTTCTTGAAACAACTGCTGGAGTTTGTTTCGTCTTGTGGATTTCTCAGTGAAACAAAGCAATAACTTGCTTCACAAAATCAAGTCTAGCAAAAGATAATTCTTGCCATGAAGTTCCTATTCTGTAAATGTTAAAAATAAATTTTCAGTACAGGACCATCTACAAAATTTTTTATGCATCTATGTGAAACACAGTGGAAAATTTTCTGTTTAAGGGCAAGTGATAGTTTTGTCTAGGGAATTCTCATCTCATGTCTAAGGGATTTTATGCTTCTGTGTCAATTGGGGAGAGAAATACTCCCTCGTCCCATCCAATTCCATGTATGGAGAATAGCCATATGTTTCCATGCTGTTGATGAATGAGGCATTTAAAAAGAGTACATCTTTCCACTTGCTGAAATGGCCTTACATAGAGATAGATACACTAAAAGGCATTTGTATGTTCTTATGTTCCCACCTTAAACCTTCCTACTGCCTTCTATCTGTTCTCCACAGATCCAGCTACTTCTAAACTAGGGAATAACAAGTGAAATCTGGATTTTTTTTTTTCATGCACCATTCTGGTTTTAATGGTGTAACATAGAGTCCTTAATTTGGATATATTTGCAGACTGCAAATCAAACTATAGCTCAGACTGCAAAAAAAATTCACCTAGTGCCTACAGAATATTTGGATCTATGCAAATCTATTTGTTGGAGTGAATCCAGAGGAAGGCCATGAGGGTGATCAGAGGTCTGAAGGACCTCTGCTCTGAAGGCAGGCTGGGATGTGGATATATTCAGCCTGGAGAAGGCAAGGCTCTGAGGAGACCTTACAGCAGCTTTCCAGTACCTAAAGGGGGCTGACAAGAAAGATGGACAGGGACTTCTTATAAAGCCCTGTAGTGATAAGACAAGGGAAAATGGTTTTAAACAGAAAGATGGCAGATTAAATGTAAGGAAAAAATTCTTCCCTGTAAGAGTGGTGAGGCACTGGCACAGGTTGCCCAGAGATGCTGTGGATGCACCATTCCTGGAATTTCTCAAGGCCACGATGGATGAGGCTTTGAGCAACCTGGGCTAGTGGAAGATGTTCCTGCCCATATCAAGGGTGTTAGAACTAGATGGTCTTTAAGGTGCCTTCTAACCCAAACCATTTTATGATTCTATGAGAAATGCAGTGGTCATTGAATTAAATTTAGGAAAAACTAAGAATCTATTCCAAGTGGTGTATACATGGAATTTATTTACTTTCATAGTTAAATTAAAATTTTTATGTACAAGTTTGATGTGAATGGAAATTGAAACTGCCCAAATCCATCTGGATATCTCATCACTAAATTAAAGTCTTATTTTCTGTGTTGTCATTCAAAATATTTACTGGTATTATGTGAAATGGAAAATATGGAGGAAACCTCCATATTTCATATGGAGTCTTATACAGTCTGTTGGGGAGAAATCTCTCCTGAAAGATGGAGGATTATGATTCAAAGCCCTTTCTGACAATTGGGGTAACTTGGGGAATGAATTTGGTTTCCCAAAGCCCATAAACAGATCCCCAGTGATAGGCTAGATTTTTTTGGAAGGAGGAGAAAACCCTTGTTTTTGTCAGGTACGTCCTCATGGGAATTTAACCCTTAGGTTTCAGTTAAGTTTTATTTTTAATAAAAATGTGTGGAAGTTAAACATTCAATTGATCTGAACCTTCTTTATTTCCAGTTTGCTGAAAATTAAGTAAGTTCAGCATTGATTTGGCATCTATTTTTAATTGTGTTAGTGGACAAGTAATAATTTATGTAGCATGCAGTTGGCTAGGGCTTTCACTATGACCTGAGAATTTCCTCCTTTAGGGAGGAAACTATTGGACAACTACTGGAAAAATGTTGTCCAAAGAAATCTCAGAACATGTGGTTGTGGGAAGCAGCACTGACCACAAAGAAAAGTTGTAGGGTGGCTTCCTGAGTTTTACTGCAGTGAGGTTATGATTCATTTCTTGACTTTGTGTTTCCCTTCCCAGCTGCATGCTCCTGTAAAGAATCAGGTGTTCAAGTGCCTGTTACCTGAAGTGTACCTTTAGTCTGCTGCTTCTGTGCTGCAGGGAAGATCAAGAGATGTATTTCAGTAAACAATTTCTAGATCTTAACTTCTGAGCTGAATGACATGGATTTTGCAGCAGAGCAAATGCCTCTGGAATTTGTTTTTCTCTGCTCATCCATAAGCTTCACCTTTTGGTAACATCCATGGGATTGCGTGATTTTTTTAATTATTATTATTTACTAAAGCTCTTCTTTTAAGAATTGGTAAATCGTTTATTGGCACTTTTGGTTTACTTTCCAAATCACTTTATTTCAGGGATGGTTTTAGAGTGGGGAGGTTAAAACATATGTTTTGTTGCCAGAAATCATGTTGGATACAAATAGGGAAGCCTTTCATGTAAAGGTTTGGTGGAAAACATGCTATGTCTACTGAACTGTATGGATAAAGGAGAAATATGCTTCATTTATTTGATTAAGAGAAGTATGTTATTTATATACTTATGCAGTAGTAAATTTTTCAAATTTCAGCCTGAAAAATAACCTATGGAATAGTCAAATTATCAAAATGGCAATTAGTTTTGCACATATTTGATGTTTTCTGAGCATCTTGCATAGATTTTTCAGAGTTGATGACATTGGCTTTCTGAAAAAATTATTGAAGATACAAATTAGTTATTGAAAATTATTTAGGCTTTTACATCCTAATTTGGAATTATATGTTTATAGAGACAATGTATGATAATGGAAGTAAAAGAACTAAGCTGAAATTTTTGTAAGGGGAAGAGGGTTAGGCTTTTAAAGTATTTAGATCATAAACTGCCTTTGCGAGCAGTGGGAGTTGGCTGCCTCAATTTCTTTTAAAATCTGATCTTGAAACCATTTTTCAGGCTGTTAAGGGAAAGGATGGTCAAAGTCACTTAACAAGGGCAACATTTTCTGAAGTACCTGTTTCTATTGAGAGATATAAAAGCTATTTCTATGCCTCCTGGTGACCTGTAACTCCAAACAAAACACTAAAATATTTAGATCAATTTGTTGTAGCATTAAATATTTGAAAATAAATATCTGAAAGAAATCTTACTGCTTTCTTAACTATTGAAAGTTATATCATTTCCCAAGAGACTACTTAAAAAGAAATACAGCAGCTTGTGAGCAAACAGCAGGAAAATAAAATGGCCAGGCTTTTTGCACAAGCAAAATAATCACATTTTTTATATGTAAGTCTATAAGAAGAGTATGCAGGCATGTGAAGGCAGACTTGATTACACAGATCAATAAGAAGCATCTGTCCTCTGCTGAATTAGTCCACAGGGCTATTGTTACTGCCTGGTCAACCATAATGGAAAAAAAGAATAAGAAACATCAACAATTTTGAACCAGATGCAGAGAAAAAATGCTTAGATGCTATGGGAATGAACATTTTGTCTTGCAAAGGAAAGAAAAAGAATATTATTTCTTTCGTCTGCCAAACTGGAGAAGGAATCCCTGTAAAATTCACTTGGCAAGGGAGAAGACTGCCCAGGCATTTTGCATTTCACCTGCAGTAGCAGAAGCTGAAGAATTAAGATGGATATAGAAACTTGAACAGCTCGGCTGAAGAGAAAGTCGAGTAAATGCAAAGGGAGGAATACTCAAGCTTAAAGTGAAATCATGTAATGGAAAGAGCTCATACCAAGCAATATTTTTATTTATCTTTGTTCTGTATATAATGTAATAAAGTGAAAATCCTATAAACTCCCTGCACAGAGCACATTCAAACAAGCATCAATCTGTTTTCTGTGGCTGATATGTCTGATAAAAGTTGTCTGGGAAGCAATGCACTTGTCTGAATAGTAGGCAATATGTTTCTTTGGCACAGGGCAAGTGCCTGCAATGGGTGAGTTAACATGACTGACGGCTCTGTTTATAACAGCATATAGGGGATTTATCTTTTTCTCTTCACTAAATTTTGCTGAAAAATAATATTCCATCAAGCAACTTCAAGATCTGGTAAAAGCATTTCTTAGTTTAGGAGTTTGGTTTTGTTACCTGTATCAGATAAAGGGGTTTAAAAATTATTTTCCTTTCTTTAATCTTAAGTTTCATACGTGGCATTTTAGGGATATGTTGCAAAGTATCTCTAAAAATAAAATTTTTCATACTCTTTATTTGAAGTATTTTAAATAATTTATCTTTCATAATACTATGGCTTCACATACTGTAACTCAGCCACCAGAAACATATGCTGTATACTAAACCTTAAAATCAGAAATGCAGATTCACAGAATTTTTCCTTTAGATCAAGCCTTAATGTTGTAGTTTTGAAAAACATAGTGTTTTTTTTTTTTATCTACTGAATATCTTTCATTGTATTCTTTAAGAACATAGATGGCAAAGATAAGCCATCAGCACGATGGATTAACACATAAACACAGAATCACAGAATCTTGAAAAGTAAGCAATATTAATCTTTAAACTGTTTCGTATCTGCTACAGACATCATATGGCTGTGTGAGGATTTATCTTTCAGATGAGATTCTTCTGGGAATATTTATGAAGTTTTCATCTTGCTTTTAAAGGAGTTTGGGTTTTTTTACCATCAGCTTCAGTGCTTCATGATCTAAGATGAGCTGAGTCCTCGCCAGTTTGTGTATTCATTTTCTAAACAAGTAGTCCCCTTTTATAGCCTTATTTATCAGTGAACATTATACAAGTCTGATGTAAACAGTGAACTTGGGTATGCACAAAAAGTGCTTATTGAAGAAAAATGGATTCAACGTGTAAAGCCTGGTAGTAAAATAGAAACTAAACAGGATCCTAATAAAAAAATAGAGAAATTGCCCCAGCATTTCCCTTCAAAACTTTCTGTAGCTCTCTTCTATCAGACGTATATTTGCCCCACTATGATATACGGAATTCTTTTTAGAAACCTCTAGTTCTGCTTCTATTATTGGATCTCACATGATCACCATACATCTCAAGAATTCCCTTTTTCATTTTAGTGACAAAAATTTTTCAGCTGAGTCCCTTAAATTCCCTAAGCTGATTTGAAAGTCATCTCTTGAAAGATGCTAGAAAATCCACATTGGTTTCCCTCTACATCCTGATGTCTGTTTTCAAGTCTGATTATATAGAGTTGTCTTCTTGTAGTCTTAGTAAACAATTATCAGCCAATACAGTTAATATAATTTTATGTCTTAAAATCCTATTTTGTTTATGATAGTTGATATGCAAGATAGCTTGGTTGCTCCTGGAGTGTCTGCCTGACTGCCTCCTGGTTTCATGAAAGAACTGGTGTCCTGATCATCCAGGGTGTATGCAATGTTTTTGGTTTGTTGGGTTTTTTTTTCCGAACTCCCTCCTATAAGGAGCTTCAGGTTTTCTTTCAAGAGGGAATTTGCACACAGTTGACAATTTCTGCAGTATCTGGACAAGAGGATACATCATCTGCAACCCTACCAAAGACAACAGGAAGACATGCTTCAAACTGTGTCATGCCATAGAAGTACCTCAATGGCCAAATATGGATCTGTGTGAATATAGCCAGCTCAGTCCAGAGAGACAGCTCTCTGCATGCAGATACAAGTCAGGACCTGAGACTTGTTGTCTGAAATGATCCAAGAGGATTAACAGTAGTGGCATTGATTCAGATCTTTCAGTTCTGTGTTGCTAACTGACAAAAGATACGCGCATGTGTAGGAGCAAATTTAGCAATTCCAATCATGAGTATTCTTAATAAAGTTATGAGAAATACACATATAATATCTGTATATTAAATTAGTCCAGATATCTAGAATCAGGTGTGATATTTTCCACTGGTAACTTTTTAGGGAGCAGTTCAAATACATCCAGTGAATCACAGCACAAAGCTATGCACATATATAGCACAAATTCTTTATTCAATACATAAAAATATATGAATGTATTTTTACAACACAAACATGCTTTGTTTTCCAACAGAATTCTAAAAATTACTTCATGCATACGGAATGTATGTAACTTAGTTTACTGTCTTGTTAAGGTCTGGGCATTGATAAAAGGACATCTTTACCACAGAGCAATTCTTCTCCATGGGATGACACACTCTTCAATACATCCATGCATGCAGCAATCAGACATGGAAAATGGAAGTTACTAACTGGATATCCAGGTAAGGAAGTAACTACTTTTTGTACAGTGTGTTGTGTCTCCCACCAGTCCCAAACATAGTTTAATTCCGTTTAATGTGTTTTCATTTCTTTTAGTTATTTGGCTAATTTCTCTGTTTTTTTATTACATGCAAAAATCTAGAAGGGGCACTTGTAAAATCCAAACATATTATTTCAGTATGCAAGTATTTTGTATGCAAATGACATTCACAATAGCAGAAAAACTACAAGAGAAACACAGAATGTCTCAAGTTAGAAGGGACCCGTAAAGATCATCAAATCCAAGAAGAAAGTCCATGAAATTAATTGATGTGAAATTAAGTGACATGGAAGTTTAAATTCCAACAGTCCAGAGTTTTTTTTTATGAATAGGATTCCTGCATAGGTAGCCTCGGACTAAAGAGAGTGGCACTGGGCTGGAGTTAAGAAATGCAGCAACAGTCATTGCCAGTGGCTTGTCAATGGACCTGGTGAATTCATCAACCACAGTATAACTCATCTCAATACTGCTGCCCTGTACATATGAATTAACTCTCGTTCTGTTCCTGTTTCTGCAGGCTGTAGTCATTGGTTCCCTCCACCATCTTTGTTCAATGAGTCAATGATTCCGTCATCTGATCCACCAACAAAGAGACTTTGGCTATTTGATATTGTTCATGATCCTGAAGAAAAAAATGATTTGTCTGAAAAATACCCTCAGGTGGTGGAAAAACTGCTCTCACGACTTCAGTATTATTATAAACGTTCAGTGCCTGTGTTCTACCCTGATGAGGATCCTCATTGTGATCCAGCAGCAACTGGGGCTTGGGGTCCTTGGGCATAGTGCCCAGCATGGCATTGTTTAAAACAACACTGTAGTAGAGTCTATTTATGGACTCAGAATCCTGATCACATAGTTCCTACCTTGTTTTTTAAACTCGTGTTAATTGTGAATACATTCCTTGAGTAATTCAGTATTTCTTACTCTTAAAATATGTTGGGGATCTTATTTCAGTCTTTTCCCACTCTTTCCCTCCCAAAGATTGTATGTGAAGCATTGGTGAAATTGTATATCTATTGTTCAAATATTTTTTGTTCAGAATATGCTTTTAATGCTAATGAGATTACTTTTCTCAAAAAGCTGTAATGAATCATTGCAATGAGGACATCCAGAATGTGCCTGTCTTGTGGAATAAACTGATTTTTGGCTTCATGTTTGGCTGGAAGACATATTCTATTGGAAGATGTTACATGTTTGTGTAGAATAGGAAAAAAATTACAACAGATGGTGTAATAATTTTTGCCTTCGATGTTCAAAACACAGTCAGAAATCTTCCACAGCAAAAAACGCCTCAGTTTTCCCAGTATTTAGCAAAATCCCTATTCCTTGTTCACTGTTAATGTAGCAGACTGAAATCAAGACAAATCACATCCACTGCACTACCACTATCTATCCACCTGGTTACAGCTTCATAAAAGGCTATCATGTTGGTCAAACAATACTTAACCATGTTAACTGCTCCCAATGACACTCTTGTCTTTAAGAGAAAGGGGAAACTGCAATCTTTGACTAACTAATGTGAAGGCACAGAGAAAATGAAGCCAGACTCTTCTCAGAGGTGCACAAAGATGAAAAGCACTCAGAGAGCACATGAAGTTCTAATTTAATCTAAGAGAAGATTAAAAACATCACACCTTGAAGTTAGTCAAATATGGGAACTAGCCCTATGGCATCCCTGCCCCTGAAGGCTTTCAGTCTTCATCTGGAAAAGACCTGAGCAATGCGATTTATTGCTGAAGTTGGTTCGGATTTGAGGTTGACCATAATTTGGTGGTAGTGTTGAGGAACAAACAGATGACCTCTTAAAGGTTCTTTCTGAATGAATTATTCAATGATTCTATGATGATTAAAATCCTACTTTTATTGCCTGCTTGGTGAATATGCTTTCTTCTCAGATTTTGTTTCTTTATGACCATAGTAGAGACTGTTTTCATCCTGGAGTGGGCTCTGAGCCATGAAGAAACCAGACCAAGCAACATTTCTCAATTACTCATCAAATTGATGCAAGATCAACCCACCAGCTCTCAAACCTCTGGAATCTGGCCACAGTTCTGTTAATGCTTCCCAGTGTCCTTAGCCAAGTTCTCAGGCTGCAGAACTTTAGCTGTCATCCTCTCCAGAAAGAAGGGATCCGATTGCCTATTTTATGGCTCGGGAGCCAACTCCTATAAATGGCACTAAAATTTTGCACACCTTTTTCCAGTTTTCCCTCAAGAGACTTGTACTAATTGTTAGCATACAGATTCATGAAGAGATAGACCTGAGCAACCGTGCATTTTTTTTTTAAAGAAAGATAAAGTGTGTAAAAGGTGAAAGTTAAGAATACTGAAAATGTGTTACACAAATAAAAATTAATTCCTGCTTTCTGCTACAGCTGATTCTTCATTACAGTGTCTTAAATCTAGCTTGCCTTTTCTAACCTTTGATGTTTTCCTTCAAGTGGAAGTGAAGCCAAAGCTCTCCAGAAACCTGTTCCGGGGATTTTTTCCAAAGAGTCTCATGTGTCTTCCTCTTTCCTTTGTTACTTCTACTCCTTTATTCAGTACTTTTTCTATATGACTTAATTCTACTCCTTTATTCAGTACTTTTTCTATATGACTTAATTCACTCTCTTCAGCCTTGAAGATGGGGAAAGAAGAAAAATATTTCGGGAGGAAATAATTCTACGAAAGTGGGAAAAGTATGTAGTCTTTGCAGTTTGGTTGGACATGTTTTGGAGCGCTGCTTCAAACCAAGGTTCAACATCCTCCTCCATTCATCCATCAGTGACTAAAAGTAGATGGTTGCAACAATACGTGACTAGGGCAAACATACGCGATTATTATTGCCTTCAGTGATTTTTTTTTCTCTTCCGTGAGGTTGTAGAACCTTTCCATTGGAGTTCTTGGGCATAATGCACAGACTTAAAATATCTTTCAAACTGTTGGTGTTCACACAATTGCGTGTTTCAACAGCCTAACTGGACACTGTGAAGAATCTTGTTTGTTTGTGATCTCCCTCCAAGTAATTTGAATTTTCACTGGTAAAATACATATGTTGTGACAGAAGCTCTTACTATACTACATTTAGCAACTTTCCTATTCACTGATGTTTTTAAAATATCAAAAAGAGTTTATACGTTCTGCAGAAGTAGTTTCCAAAGTGAAAACTGCTCATATCTCCTTCTGTTTATCGAAAAACATTTAAGATTTTCTTTCTAGCACATGTGACTTTTCACTGAAGTCCTGCTTAGATTTTAGTGAACAGCTCATGCAAAGGTCTATGTTTGGAGCAGCATCATTAAGTTAAATAGAGCAACACTTACACAGCCCACAGGAAGGGCTACAGGTTATGATGCAGAAGTTATCACCTGCAGCTTGCAGGTAGCCATAATCCTTGCCCATGGATTGTCTGGCAGTTTCTTCAGAATCCACTAATCTATGGAAATGGCATAGACCAAATTTCCAATCCAGAAGGCATAAATATACTGTTTTACCCAAAATCATTTTGAAGGGTATCCAACTGCAGTCAGACTGCTGAGACTTTTGTGTTTCCCAGTGATACAGGGGAGGCCTGCACAGTAGTGGAGAAGGAATGATGATGATAACATCATCAGCTGAGTAGTTCACTTATAGATGCATGAGTTATGAGTTACAAATTAGACAACTTCTGAGTTAGAAACCTCGTGAATTAGCTGGGGCTCTTCAGCTTGGAGAAAAAATGAAGAGTGGGTGCTGGGTGTCAGCAGGATGGAGCCAGGCTCTTCACAGTGATGTCCAATGATAGGACAAGGGGCAATGGGTACAAGCTGGAACATAAGAGGTTCCAAAGAAATACAAGGAAGAACTTCTCCGCTGTGAGGGTGATGGTACACTGGAACAGGCTGCCCAGATGGGCTGTTGAGTCTCCTTCTCTGGGGACATTCAAAACCCACCTGGATGAGTTCCTGTGTGACCTACTCTAGGTGGTCCTGCTCTGTCAGGAGGTTGGATTGGTGATCTTTTGAGGCCCCTTCAAACCCTTAAGATTCTGTGATTCTGTGAGTTAAGCAATGAATTAGTGAGTTCACATGTTAGATTGGTCTATACAAAGGGGATTGAGCCCTCATTTGATGTGTGTGTTTGTTTTCTTTTTCAACAAACTTGTAATTTACAGAGTATGTTGTCCTGTAAATTTGAGAGATCCACACAGATCCTGAAGATCTTGGTTTCAGAGCACAGGAGTGTTTCACTTCAGAGGTTTTGAAGGTTCTTTACAATAACTGAGGCTGCAACTCTGTTATTTGCTGATCACAGCAAGGGATAGAAAATGTAAGCAACCAAACCTTTTTATAAGCTATTGCATCACCTTGACAAAGCTCACGTCTTCCTTAAGTAGCTCTAGAAAAACCTTTATCACTTTTCCCTAACAATTGCAGTTTGTTTATTTTATACCAATATAGTGATTTATGTTAGTTTATAACTTACCAGTTTAGTACAACTTTAAGTTTCATATCCTAATTTTCTGTAGCACATAGTTAGTAACGTGCTTTGGAATATGAGATTCTGAAAGAAAAATGTGTCAAACCACTCTGTCCAACTTTTAGAGTTATTTCTGTATGTTATGTGCTAAGCATAAAGGTTGGCCTCCAAATGCCTTGTCAAAATAAATCATCCAAATATCAGTGGTTCCATCTCTTTAGTACTCCATTCCTCATTCAATCAGAATGTGTTGATTAATTTATTCTTGCAACCAAAATGCAGATGGAGAAGTTGACAGCCATTCCCCAGTATATAAGACAACTAGATCAAATCAATTTCTAGTATTCTCACTCTTGAATGAGTTGGCTGGTTTGTTTTTTTCATAGTCTACACAATTTTTTTTCTATCTACACAAGCAGACACATAAGACTGGAAAGCTAACTTTTGTCAGTCCATACCCCTATAAAACATTTTTGTTTATAGTAGCAATTACAGGATGTGGTTGCCACAATAAAAAGGGACTGGACTCATGGGCGGAATTTCTGCCTTATGTTCCTGTGTGTCATTCAGCATTTGGCACTCATATGAGGAAAGATGTTTGCTTACCCACAAGAGTGGTGACTTTTATGAATGATATTTTTACTATAGGTAATATTCTTTTTATACCAATACCCCATTCATGGAAAAGAAAGTAACATCAGTTAACTTGCAAAAGCTTGAGTAATTAAAGTGTTTGAATCTCTCACCAATGTCAGCTTCTTGGTTAAAATTAGAGAAGACTAAAGAACGTCTAATTTTAACTTCAGAGGTAACCAGAGCTTTTAGATGTTCTTTTTTCTCTATGTCCTATAATCTGCCTTTTCACATCTTGCTGATATTCATGTCCATAGAATTCATCTACTAGGATAGACTGTGGCATGTCACTGTCTTCTGTAGATATTAAATTCAACCTCTATTTCCTTTTCTGGTATTTTAAAATCCAAAGATTTGTTATTTTCTCAGCTACAGTAAACATAATTATTTGTTTTATTTCTTAATAATTTTCAGTGGGTGGTCCTTCATAAAATATTTTAATTGAACTGGGTTAGTGAAAACAACTCATCTGGCTGACACGTTTACGTTGGCATCTGTAAAGAGCTGTATACTGTTCAGTTGTTTCAAATTGGGAAATAAAGAATTCTTTATATGATTTGTGGTTACTTGAGTAACATTCAAAAATGCAAGTATTTTGAACTCTAAATAAAACTTCATTTCATCCCTTTCCAAGTTAAGATTCATTCTTAGTCCAGCAAATATCTGAGCATTTTTAATTCAAATGTCTTCATTTTTATATTGTAGAAATGATTTAAGCTTAAGAAAACTAAAAAAGTTTCGGAAGGATGTTCACACTAGCTACTCATTTTGCATTGCTTATTTACAAAAAGATGCACACAAACAAGGAAGGATGATTTTATAAACAAAAGAGAAGACAGGGACCTGTTCTTGGGTCAAAAGTCCTATATCCAGCCTGAAAATAGTTAGTCTAACTTTCCTGAATTTGATGAATGGGTATTGGGTGAAACTCTGAGTTTAACCCTCTTCAGAATCCCTGATCAGGATAACCCAGTGGTTAAACCCTTGTGGACCATATGGATTTGAGGCTTCGCTAGCAGTCCCTGTTGGCCTCTTGAATTTGTCTCTCATTTTACTTTCTGGCAAAGTAGTTTAATGGTAGTAAGGCTTCCAGGGATATTCCCAAAGCTCTCCTCTGTTTTTTTTTTTAAGAAGCAGTAAATAAGCGTCAAGTTTCTCAGAGAATCTTACTAGACCTGTGCTACCCTATTGCAGATTTACCAAAGAGGCCTAACAGCAGGGGAGACAGTGACAGAGCCACTCATACAGAATGTGTGAGGAAGTCTACCACAGGAGGATGCAGTCTGTGTGTGTAGCCTTGTGTGCAATCACATAGCCAGGGAAACCCAAATGAAAAACAGGTGAATCACAAAACACAGAAGTCAAGCAGTCTAAATTAAAGAAAACTTGTCAAACAAAAATTATATGTCAAACAATACAATGTGATCTAGAATCTAACCACAGGTGTGGGCTGTGCTTAGCCTAGAAACACTAGCATTTGTCAAGGAAGTTTCCTGCTCCATTGGTAGCCCACCACAGCCTTCCTCCAGCTGGACCTCAAGATCATGTTTCTCTCATAATGTTAACCTCTCTCTGATGTGATGAAAGGGTCAGAGTATCTTTTCTACAGCCTGACTCTTGCCCTGGCAGCCCCACCCTAAGTGGACCCAAAAGTTTTGTGTCTCTCTAGCTATAAAACAAACTGAGGTTTGTGATGGTAAAGCAATGCTTTTGCCAAAAGAAGGGCTAAAAAAAACCTCATCAATTCTAAGTAACAGAAGGTTTTTAAGCAATATTTTTTCTTCTCTTTTTTTTTGCCAGTAAGTTTCCAACTCATAGTTTTAACTTTTTCAGCTTACTGTCTTTGTAATATGCAAGCAGTGGATTTGGTTTGGTTTCAAGTTGGGAAGTTGGGTTATTATATGGCAAGATCCTGGTACAATATATGCTGTGGAGAGTTCTCTGAGGTCCTAAGCTGCTTCTTCTGATTAAAGTGCTCTCCTATGTCTTCTTCTGGTACCATACAGTGAGTATATGAACTGCCACAAAGAACAAATATTTTGGCATAGAGCAGGCAGAATGAGTTAGCCATCCAACTGTGGAAGGGTTCAGTGATTGTCCTTGTGATAATTGCATATGGAGGTTAACAGACGCAAAGAGGATGATGCATTAAGTTCTTGTTGCGTTAGTGTTTTCCTCCTGAGAGTGTTATTTTTGTGGGTTGGAGTGGAGAGATATTGGAAAGTTTGGTGATATATCTGCTGCCAAGTTTCAAAAAAGTGACTACCAGCTGCCATCATCAAAGCACCTACCGGATGTTGATCCTCTAATTCTGGCTAAATTCAATAGCAACAAAGGCAGCTATATTTTGTCTGCAGGACTGTAGTTCGAAAAAAGTACAGTCAGAATCGCTAGATTTGGATCTAAGGAATGCAGTGCTTATTTGGATGAGTCTTCAAAAGCCACAACAAGGTACTACACCAAAGCCACAGTTCTGGGCTGCCAAATTCTGGCATTTAGGACAGTGATAAAAATAAAAGAGCTCTGTCTTGCTTTCTGCCATGCATTCTTGTGATTTCTTCAAGCAAACAAGGAGTTAGAGCACAGTGAATACATGTACAAACAAAGTAAGCTGTGTTTCATATTCAGCAGTGCTTGTTGAGTAGTTTTGGGCATAGAGCCCATGGTAATGAATGGAAAACTTTGATCAGGACATCTGTGGCCTGCCCAAATCATTTAATGGGATCTACAATTCTGCTGGGAATATCACTTGATGGCCCTATTAACCAAAGATGTGGAATCCTTTCTTCATTGTGTACATTCTCCCACCACACTCATGAAGTAAGAGACATCAATTTTTATTGGCTAGAAAGCTCTGAAATGACTTATTCAAGGACATCTGAGTTCTTAAGTTACCCTTACATTTATCCTGCCTCACTGGGAAAAAAACATTTCATGAGTCTGTCTGGATGACGGGAAGATGAATCTTGAGGCCATTAAGTTAGAGGCTTGAGTTCACTTCTAGCAGGTATATTTTCAATTCCAACTTAACTCACTGTAATATTTTTTTTCGTTATAGTCATGGCTGTTTTGTGACTCTAAACTGGTTTTTTGCAATTTTATTTACCAGTGCATGTTTTTCCATGAAAACAGTTAATTCCTGGAGGATCATCCGGTTTTTGGTTTTTTTTTTTTTTTTACTCTCTGCCCTGTGTATTAGAGGTAAGTGGAACCTTTTTGAAAGGCTGTGAAAATCACAAAAACTGCCATCCAAAGAACAATGAAAACATGGCTGCCCTGTAAGTTGCCCTTACAGATGTACTGAATTTTCACTTTAATTCTTATCCCCTTTTCTGTGTTTTCAAATGTTCTTTTTTACAAGTCATACTTGCTTGATAAAGCACTGTCTGAAATATTCCCTGGGTAGCTATTAGTCTGTTCTGGTCACACCTCCCTGCCCCAGCAGTGACATATTGTAGAAACCAAGTCATTCTACTGCCTTTTCAGTTCTGTGTTGTTACTCTGTAATGAAGATAACGTGGTTGTGGTATATTAAACAACTGTATAAGTGCAACATATACATTACCATTACCCTGCTCCTAGCTAAAGCTCTGAGACTAATATAGCAGAGAAGCCTGGCTAAGAATTTACAGATAGTTTTCTTTTGCCACAAATTAGCCTAAAAAAAATGTCCAGAAAAGCTGAAATGGCACAGCCTTTGGCTGAGTGAAAAATAAGCACATTTATAATATAATATCAAAGAAGACTTATGAAAATATCCCAGCTGCATTTTGAGAAACGTAGAAGGGAACAGAGTGGGACAATTGCATTTCTGTTTATCTTTGCCCTAGAAAGTAGCCCATTCTGAAGAAACATTTACAGCAGTGAATGAGGGAGAGATTGTCTTTCAGAGGCAGCAGGTATAAGGTATCTGAAATTCCTTTGAGTTATAATTGCTTGTTAACAAGATTTTTTGGCAATTAATTCTGTCCACAATACACAGGGATTCAGTATACATTGTTTTACATGGAGAAGTTTTTATAATTCAGCATTTTCCTTTGTAATAAAGAAAAGGCCATGGTATAATAAAAAATAGCTAAAGCAAGACTTTATTTAATTATTATTCTGCCACTAGAAAAGGGTGAGCATTTTCTTTCAAGAAATGAAGATTTTTTTAAATAAAAATGGTTATGCTGTTTATAGCATTAATAAAATTGCTATAAGCCACTTTTCTGTCTGTAGACACTGAGTGCAGTGTTAAAAGTCTAATTATTAACCCACAAATATTATTAATTTTTCATTATTGATTTTTGTACTATTCAATAAATTATGTGGTTCATGTTTAACTTGTGACATAAAACATTTATGAACCTAGATCAAAACTCTAATGCAAGCTTCTACTTTAAGTTTCTTTTACTTCTATATTTCTCATTTTGGGTCTCTGGTTCAAAAAATCAAGATTAAATTAGTGCATTAACATCTTATATTTTTCAGAAGCAGTGACAATGCTGAGAACCTGTTGTAACATTGTTTAGCAGTCATGCTTCTCATTTCCTGTAGAAGTGTATTAGTAAGCATCCTGAGCTGTTGGCAAAAGATGACTTTTAAATAGCAGCCACTGTGTATCCTTTTACTTAAAGTGTTTAATGACATTTGTTTGATGTGATCTTCAAATGAAGTAATAGCCTCACTTTACATGTAAACGCTGCTTTTATCCATAGTTTATTTCCATTGTGCTTGCATAAATGTACTGCTGATACCCATTAGAATAAAGGAAAATATTTGAGGAATATTTGGTTTTATGCTAAATATTAGCTAGGCAAAAGTGACGATAATACACTGATAATCATAAAAACTTTAAATGTAGCAGAAATTTGGCATTGTTTAGTTCCATAACTGTGACATCAAAATGCACACACAATTGCCTTGTTTCCTTCTGCTTCTGTCTTAGGAGCTGATTACTGCACAGACCCCTCTTTATCATCAAAGTTATTCCATTCAACCAGATATTCAAGTAAATGCAATGTTCTTGAAAGATATTTGCCTATGAGCTGCACTCAGAAGATTCTGATTTGATTAATTAATAATTAACATTTTTGTGTCTTAGTTGCCCATATGACGAGAAGGAGAGGAGAGGATGTTGTGAGAAACAGAGACATGGATATACCAAAAACAGTGCCCCTTGGAAAGACTGTTGAGGATATTGGTCACTCAGCCTGAGTGCAGACATAGTTACAACTTGTTTTATGATCTGGCCTGGTCCAGTTGTAGGGTAAAATTGAAGATTCCTATTTACATCATAAACTGGAATCATGTTCTCAGTTCAGAAAGAACTCTGATTCCTGTTTGCTGACAAAGTTAATCATTGTGGAATCGTGGGCTTATTTTGAACAGTAATCTGAAGATATGATTTGCTGACAACTGTTATCCTATGTCACTCTTGGAAGAAGAGAAACTTACACTCTCTGTTAGTAACTCCCTAGGCTTTGAAATCTATATGTATTACAAACATTTCATTCTTGTTTAGTGTTATTTTAGTTTTTCATTGTGTATTTACCTTTAACATAGATGATAGCTATATATGACTCCAGAGAAAACTATAAAACAATAT
>WBNH01002682.1:0-27702 GCA_013401255.1 Urocolius indicus | reverse complement strand
TTTTATTTCTCATCTCCCTGCTTTTATTGTTTCTTTAATAAATCAAATCTTTTTCTCCGTAAGTTGAGTCTGTTTTGCCCGTGACGCTAATTGCCGAGTTTGATCTCTCCGTCCTTATCTCAACTCACAAGCAGTTTGTTATATTTCTCTCTCTCTCCTGTCCAGTTTATCAGGGAGAGTGATATTATGACTGGGTGGACATTTGGCTAAACCACCACATCTCCTCATTGGTCTGAAGTGTGAAGGGAAAGTAGTTTTGCCTGAAGATAAACTTGTGCAGTGATTATACTGCCATAGAGGTTTTTTTTTTTTTTATAGCAAGTATTAGATTGTTCATACTATCTGTGGTTGAGTTCCTAGTTTATTCTGAGTTGCTGCAGTGGAGGATATTTAAAGAGGTCATGTACCTATTAAAGTCCCTTCATGAGCCTTTGTAATCTGTTCCTACTTCTGCTCCTGAAACAGATTGATCATACTGAAGCTCTGTAAAGTTTAATTTACATAGCAAAGTGGACTTTATTGAAGTATGTGTCTTTCAAGTTGGGGAAGGAAAAGCAGCATTTGGATTTCTGTAGGTGAAACTATTGAAGCTTGTTGTAAACAACTGAATGCTGTCTCATTATTGTTGGGATGTTTGTATACAGTAGCAACTTTGATCACTCAGCTACACTGAGTGAACTTTAACGTTACTACAGCACAGTTGTTTTGTGACTACCTTAGTAATAAAATAATAAACTACTTGGTAATAAAATAAAGTAGTAATACCCAAAAGTGTCCTTAAGTTTGAATATCATCATCTGGTACCTGCAAATATTTGAACTGATTATGTATTTGCTTATAGCAAATACTGTTCTCTTCTCTGAAAGATTATTAAAGCTGTGCCAAGTGTGGTTAGTCATAGTCAACAGCTGAGTATTTTGAAATTGATAAAAGAAGGTAATTTTTCTGTTTAGACAGGAATTTTATCCAGACCTTCTGTTAGAATAAAACACCTCTCCTGTATGAACAGAGGAAGGTTCAGCCATGTTGTTAACCAATTATACTGGCAAGTATTGTTTAGATATGTTAACAGTCGACCTTTTAGCTGAAGAATAGCACAAGATTCTTTGTCAGGGAATCAGAGAATATATCCAAGAGGCTCAGACTTTACATACAGTCTGTGAAAACACTTCAAAGAGAATATTCTTAAAGTTTTTTCTCCATTTAGCCTTTTGCTATTGAGTTACACTGCAAAAGAAAGAAAAGTGGCCTTATATCTAGCTATCAATCTATCAATTCATTGATCATTAATGTCAGATATAGTACCTATGATAGTGATTCTTCTGAGTGTTTATGTAACCAGACCATACTACGGGAGAAACTGTGAAACACTTTTTTTAGAGATTTGAATATGAAAGAAAGATCATTAATTAAATCCAAATAAGTCTTTGCTCCTGTCCTTTTGCTCTGCAATAATCATGGTTAAATTTTGGGTGTGGTAATACTACTACTATTACTAGTAAAAAATATCTCTCAAAGTTGTCAAACACTGATTCCTAAAGATATTAGAAATAGTCTCAAATGCATAAGAAGTTCTAAGGTCATAAAAATATTTTGATAAATTAAATCTTCCATTGCTTCACTTTCCATTCATGCTTGCTCTTGTGGCTAAGTAGAATATCTTATATTATTGAATACAATTTTGGGTTTTTTTTCAGTGAAGGTGAAGAGTTCAGATTTGCATCAAACAGGCCAGATAGTTTGGAAAAAAAAGGCTATCTTTTTCCAGTGTACTTTCCTGGAAAAACTGAACAACGAGAAAGACTGATCAAAGTCGATGCTGCCATGACTCATGTTTTTCATGTATCTGACAATGTGAAAGGTTATTTATAAGCACTGGTTAATTAAAATCCAGTTCATCAGGCCTGTGTCTGCCCACTTGGGCTGAGAGGGGCAGTATCTCTCTGGCCACCTTTGGAAACACATGTAAATATACTCCACGTTATTTCTAAAATCCTCACATATTACAGCAGGAAGATGTTGATCTTATAAAGAAAGGGCAATTACAGTCTCCTTGAGTAGCATGTAGAAATAATTTGCAGTTTAGGAGGAAACAAAATTATCTGGTGCTTTTTGTGGTCTGATTGAGACCATTATGTGCGCATCCTCAGTGACAGTCTCAAAAAGATAAAGCTTATTTTGGATTTCTTTTTGAAAGAACTATATTTTGCTCTTGTTAGTTTGCTGTGGCTTCCTGCAAATCCTCAGAAGCTCAAAACATGATTATGTATCTCCTTATTCAGAGAGGAAGCAGGTATGTTCAAATGTTCACTTTTTCTAAATTACAGAACTGTAATTGATAAGAGTAGCTAAAAACATTACATGAGTAGTAACAAATAAGCACGGGCTTCATAGTCACAAGCATCTAGAAGAGTCCTGTGTACAGGACATTGTTCTCATAAAGAGATGAGCATTCAGAAGGTCTAAGTCATGGTGTAAGGGTGGATCCAAGGGCTAAACAGGTGGGACTCCAAAATCTGAGCTCCTTCTGGTAAAACCCACAGATTGCTAATAGCTTACCGTGAGCTTCCTCACCCACGGCAGAGAGCACTCTATTGTCTTTGCATCATCGTGGACATCTCAGATTTTGCTTGTGAGAAGCAAACAGCATACCTCTTGATCTGTGTTTTTCTCATTATCAGAGAATAGAAATTGTCTGCTGGTCTTGCAGTGAAACTAGTGTTCTGTTATGTATGTCCAGTATGTCCACCTACCACTTCTGACTGCTGTTTGCAACTAGCAGTTATGTAAAGTCTCTGTGCTGTACACTACTATTCTAGTTAGTATGTAACTCCAAATTATTTGATCCGGGATGAGTTACATCTCTTAGTAGCTGTGGATTTAACTAGTTCAAATAAAAAGTTTCTTTTGTTTTAACACTTGCCTGCTGTTACTCCATTAATGGCTGAGTAATGTAGTAATAGTCTTTGTTTATGAACCAAGAGACATATGAAAATTACTGCTCAGAATTGTACTTAGTAGAGGCTGATCTACATTTTAAGCTTTGAATTTTTTTTCAGTGCACACTTTATTTTAGTTTTATGTGTGTATGCCTATCTTCATTTGACTGAGATAAAGATTTAAAGGGGAAAATTTCTATATATGGCTATAGCCAACCTAAACCTGTCTATGAGGTAGAAGCTTGATTTTTTTTTTTTCTGTTTTTTCCATGAAGTTTGTGTGCTCTCACAGTGGAATAAATGATTCAGTGTTTTCTTCCTCCCCCTGGATTATGGCTCTGCTGAGAGCCAAGTTTTTGAATGGCTCCTTTTTAATCTATCTTGTTTTGAAAGTAGGATACAGTTGGTTTTTAAAAAGGGCAGATATTCTTACCTGTCAGCCTGTTGGAGGAGAAGCAACTGCTGAATGAATAAATTAATATTCCTTTTTCCGTTGTTTAACATGATAGCGAGTAGTTGGTTTTCCCTTTCCTTTTGCATGGAGGTTTGGATGTTTGTAACTTGTAGGCTGGCACAAGGTGATCTGTACCCACTTGTGTGGTTGTAGACTGTGGTTCAGAGCTGTGCAGTTCTGAAAGCCTTTACATCTCAAAGTTTTAAAAACAAATGAATGATTCGTTTAATGAAAGACTTTGTCTAAAAATGAATTTGTTTCTCCCTTCATGTTGGAAATATTTCGGAGTGCAGGCCTGTGCAGAGACCTGTACCTATTCCTGCGTACTCAAATGCCACTGGGATAGCCAGTGTTCAGTCTGGCAGTGGTAGTAGTGCTTGAGGTGCTGGTAACCATTTGGTGAATGTCTCCATACTTTTCTAGCCATATGTAAGTGATCTGAGCATTGCCCTGAGTGGGTTAGTTGCTTCATTATTACTACATCTGACTTTGTGGAGGGAGTGTGTGGTCCAAGAGACCTCACAGATTTTCTGGACATGACCCACACTGTAGTTGTGCCTGTTATTTATTATGTCCTTTCAGAAACAGAAGATAAACAAGTTTCCCTAATGATTATGGGCTTTTGACATGCTTAAATGAGTTTCCGCCTTTGGAGGGAATTATTTTGGCTCACTTTCACTTATTTGTCTGTGTACTAATGTTTTTGCTCATTTAGCTAGAAGATGCACCACCTACACATTGGTTTGTTCCAGCGCAAGGTGGATAGTTATTTATATATGTGAACAGTAAAATTTTTAAACACATGTACTATCTGGAAAGTATTACAAAAGCAAGTGTCCATGTGTTTCAGGTTTTTTTTTTGTATTTAATATTTATTAGAATGTGATTGCTTGTTACAGAGTTAACTTTTGAGATGTATTTCAAGTCTTGTGTGCACACAGTATCTTAATTTTGTTTTATTGGACTCGTGAAAAAAGTATTATTTAGCCATAATTGACAATTTTTTTTTTTTTTCAAAAATGCATGGTTCATTCTTGCACAGAATTAATATATAATTTCTCAGGATAGTAATCTGTTAAATAGTAGGAAACTGAAACTATCACCAGAGGTGAACATCTTAGTATCGTCCCTCATTCAGCATCAAGTTTCCCAAAATAAATACCAGCATAGTATATTGAGTTTGATCGTGAAAAATGTTACTTAATACTATGCAGCTATGTAGTTTAAACTAAAAAGCAAAAACCTAAAAACTGGTAATATTTAAAGAAATGAGAACATATATCTTATCTGAGTTTGAGATAGTAATGAAAAATCCGTTCCAGTTGTCTGCAAAAATATTCTCTGAACCAAGAAAGAGAAGCATTTCTTCTCTTGTTTTATGACACACCTCTCTGCTGGAGTACATTTACATTTATTTGAATTGCAAGTAGCTTAAGGTACCTGTTATTAAAAGATGTTGACAGAATCAACGGAATTAAGAAGGTGTCAAAAGGATCAAAGGGTTAGTGGGATGATTTATGAGGAAAACAAAACTACTCTTAACAGTTTTGTTAAACAGCAGTGAAATGAGGTCAAAGAAGCAAAGTGATAATAGAATAAAATGAAAAAATGTGGGCTGCATGGCAGTGTTACTTTGTGTATTGAAATAATTTTCTCTGGAACTGTTTCCTGTCAAATACCAAAAATTGCATTACTCAGATATGATAAATAGGATGCTTTGTTCAGAAGGCAATGCTGTAACTAGCAGCCCTGCATTGACCTAGGCCAAGCAGACAGTCTGTTCCCCTCTCTTCAGTTTCTGAATTTGCTTTATTTTTTGTGAGATATGCTTTATTTTTAAATTTTAGCTTCATTACTGCTAAAGTTCACTGGTTCTTGAACTTGTGTTAGAAGTTGTGACCGAAATATTCATTCAATATTGACCTTAATATACATAACCTGGAAGGTCTCTGCTATACTTGGATGAGTAGGATAGTAGTGAACCCTTTCACTCTCTGTCACTGGGAAACTTTTCCATTTCATGCATTTAAACTGTCATGGTTACGTTTCCTGTTTTATAATTTTCTTTTTTTTTTCTGTAATAATGTGTTTGTACCTGTTGTTTCTATCTCTGCGCTCTCCTGAGGGTCATCAGTCTTAGGCAGAGAGTGCACTGTGTTGGATGAATTGCATGAGGACTTCACAGTCTCACCAGACTGCAGGACTAGGTACTTGTCCATTGTGGATGTGTGCTGCTGGAGGACTCATGCCCCTCATGAAACCAAAGATCACACCATACCTGTTGCATTAACTGGGATTTATACATTTTGGTTGTATGAGTGCATATACATACAGTTATTTACAGCTGAGTATTTGAGAGTGTAGCTGTTTCATCAAATGTCCACCAGACTTAGCCATGGAATTTCTTTTTCTTAGATCAAGATCACTTGAAGTCTATTATCTTAGAAGTATGGGCAAGTACTGGGGACTGGTATATTTTGGATAGGGATGGCACAGGTGGTAGAAAACTCTATTCTTTTCTGTGCTATGATGTGAAGAAGTGGTTCATAAAACCATTCATCAGAAACTTTGAATGGAACCAACAGACAATGAACTATGTTGAACAAAAGAAGCAAATATGACCTCTGCTTTAAAAGATGGGAAAATGTTAAGGTAGATTTTTTTTTAAACAGGAGGAAAGTCTAAACAACTTCAATTTCATTTCCAAAACCTTTTAACGATATCCTCTCTTATGAATTAATATGTACTGCTTGCAATGTACTTTTCAGATCACTCAGGGACTAACCACATCATAGTCATACATTCTTCTGGTGTTTCCTGAAGAGGTGAGTTGTGGCACACTGCCTGGAGGTGTGGTTTATTAAATTAATTATCTATGGTAAATGCAGATGTTGAAGCTAGGAGGCATTTGCTTACTTCACAATTTTAGACAGCATTCTGTGATTATTTTGTGCTTTTATAATTGATAGTTTAAAAAAAGTTAATGTTGCCAAAAAGTGAAAAAATTAGTTCCTGAAGGCAAAGTTAGCTTATCCTTTTTTACAGTTATATTTTTTCATGCTTTGTTGACTTGTTAGGCTTTTTAAGTGCATGAATGTTTTGAGTCAGTTGATTTTCAAAGAAGCAACCAAATCCTCAACTATCTGTGTCCTGGCATGGCTGCTTTGGAGAAAAAGTGCTTCTAAGAAACCTCAAATATTGTGATGTGATTAGTAAAACATGTACAGTATCAATTGGTCCTTCATTTAAGGCTAGGAGGTTTTTTCACATGATAATTTAAAACAATTTATGTAAATCTGTAACACCTGATTTGTTTTTATTCTAAGATAGATTCCAATCATATGTTTCTTTTTCTCCTATAAATAGATGACAATGCAAAATTAGGTTTAAAATTGATGTTTCCTTTGGTTTGGCGTGAACAGTGAAGCAGAGATTTGAGCCATTTGGGCTGGGTGGTATCAGTTTCTAGGTAAAATTTCAAGCATTGATTTTTGTACTGAAAATGTGCTAGTTAAAGAGATCTGTTGCTGTTATCAAGGAAAACCAGATTGATTTAATGTAGTCTATATACTAATGTATTTGATATGTGCTCTTCATGTGTGTGGTATACATTCATGTACTCTGGGTGTATGGTCCCATTTCTGGCACTTTTGGTTGGCTTTTGACACACAAATCTTATTAGTCTCTCATACCTGATGGAGAACACTTCAAACTTTATTCTATTCCCATCCTGAAATAAAAATTTGCCTTTAGAAATGTGATTGATGAGCAAGAAATTGTAATGTTTACATTGGTACTTCATGTTGGATACATCAGAGTGTTGTTGTGGTTGGTCTGACTTTGGTAGAAGTCAAAAATTCTGAGACTGCCTATCAGCAGCTTTGGAGAGAGAGTCCAGTACAAGGGAGGTGGTCATATGGTACCAAATGAGCTGGGCACAAAAGCCTCCAAACATTTCACGGAATCACAGAATGGTAGGGTTGGAAGGGACCTTTAGAGATCATCTAGTCCAAACCTTCTGCAGAAGCAGGTTCACCTAGATCAGGTCACATAGGAACATGTCCAGGCAGGTCTTGAAAAACTCCAAGGAAGGAGTCTCTACAACNGAACTGGACACAGGACTCCAGATGATGCCTCACCAGGGCAGAGTAGAGAGGGAGAAGAATCTCCTTTGATCTTCTGGTCACACTCTTCTTGATGCATCCCAGGATGCCATTGGCCTTCTTGGCCACGAGAGCACTTTGCTGGCTCATGTTTAGTTTATTATCAGCCAGGACTCCCAGGTCTCTCTCTGCAGAGCTGCTCTCCAGCAGTTCGCCCCCCAGCCTGTACTGGTGCATGGGGTTGTTCCTTCCTAGTGGAGGATTCTGCACTTGTCCTTGTTAAACCTCATGGGATTCATGCTATGTATGCTGTATCAGCTTTTAATTTTGAAATAGCCAAGGAAAAAAACTAAAGCTTATAATTTGTCTGTTTCTTTAAACTATTTTCACAGAGCTACCCTTTCAAATTTAGACAGTTGTTATGAAGTGGGAATTATTTGATTTTGCTCGGAAAAGACTGGAATTGATCATACTGATGTAGTTGAGTACTAATAGGAATTTTCTTCTGTAAAACTTGGTTGGCAAATAAATTTTCAATCACTTACATAAGCTTAATTCTATTTCTTTTTTTTTTTGCTTCCTTTCTCACTCGTATGTATTCATTAACTATAGTGTTGAAGTCATGAATATCAATACTTAAAACATGATAACTCTAGATGACAGACTAACTGGTATGACCATTGTATCTACTTTTCAGGAAAGATTGATGATTAATGTTTTCTGAAGCTTCTCTTTTTGAGGCCATTATACAGTGTTGAGTTGATGTTGATGAGAATTTGAGGTCTTTTTGAAGCTGTCTCAGAAGCTAACTGGCATTTAGGAGATGTAATCTTCCATTTCTTTAGAAAAAGTGTTCTTACTAACTTTATGGGAAAATAGCATCAGTTTTAACAGGAACTGATGCTGAAAATTTTAATAACTGGGAATAAGCACCTTTTAGCTATATATTTGTATTTTAAATTTTTACAAGTCTGTTGAGTTAAAATGAAAGAAAATTACTTTTCTAAGAAGTATTGAAAGACAGACTATCCATTTGACATTGACAGTACTGCAATGGTAGTAGAGATCTGAAGTTTATCGAAGTATTATGCAGGGTGAGAGGAAATGAGTTGAAATATATGGTTTCCACCCCTAAACATTATACATTATAAATATACCTAGGATCACATAGATGAGAAGAAATCCGTTCTGTATATGCAGAAATGCAAAATATAACATAGAAATGTAATTAAAAACCCCGATGCAGCATAGCTGATGTAGTCACCGTTGAAGCCCTTTCTCAGTGGCAGCTGCACCATGCCATTGTTATCATAAAATTCTGGAGGAACATCCAGGCACTTCCTTTGTGAATTATTTGAGATCACAAATGAAGTTTTACAGTAGATTTGTAGTTTTAAGAGATTTGCAGAGTATCTCTTTGCCCACCATGATACGTAACTCAAGATGCTTCTCAGTGCTACTTACTAAACTCAGACATCTCTTCATTTCTAGTATATCTGTATTAGGTTCCAAAAGCACAAAACTGTTTTTTATACTCTTCCTTTGTGGTTTAATTTTTGTTTAGGATGAGATAATAATCATGCTCAGAACTTAATTTCCTCCTGTTTCACCTCACAGATGACTTCAGTCTTTGGACACTGAAGAGGACCCTACTGAAAGTCTTGTTTGAAAGAAGCTAGGACTCTCCTTGTTTGTAATTATGCAGGTGGTTGTGTTCAGGGCTGTTGAATTTTTTCTGTGAGGAGCAAATCAAACTGAGCATTACAGTTGGTACATTACTTCTTAGGAATTCTACAGCCATAAATGAGAGTGCAAACTTGGTGAGGATTTTATTTAAGGTAGTGTTGCTCAGTATTTGGAAGAGACATTGTGGCTCTTTTCACAGGTTTATAACAAAACCAATTCCAGACCAGTAATGCCAGCCATTAAAACAGCATTCTTTGAAATCACCTTGGCCAAAGAAAGTACATCCAGAAAAATTGGAAAAGCTGAGAAATTCTCTACTGTATTGATGCTATTTACTCTGGAGAAAGGTAGTCAACTAGAATATGATGTAAATGTTTTGTCTCTTAATTTGTTAGATCACATGCAGTGACTTAGTGTTGTACAACAGAGACTCCTAGGCTGCACCTAGGTTTTATATGGGCTGCTGGGAAGGAAGTGTTAGGAAGATAGATGTACAGATGGGTGAGGGGGCTGTGCCCTGAATGCCTGAATGGTCAGATTGCTGTTGCTATCTGTGGAGGTAAAAGATGGTGGTACATAGGTTACTGGCATCGATTTCCAGCAGCTTTAGCTTGACCCTCTGCACCAGGTTATGGTAGGCAGCAATATTTTGTTCCTCAAGCAGTGGGTGTTGCCTGAAAACCACATTCTATCTCCTGCAGGGAAGAGGTGCTCAGTGGGTTGAGTGGAAATGCTGGACAAGTCAGGCTTTAGGGTAAGACATTGTGCTGTCTATGATAGAATTGAATTAGTAGGTGCTAGGAGGAGTGTGTAAAACTAACACTAATTGGTATGGGTTTATGGAAAATTTATTTGATAAAATTAAGTTAATAATGCTTTTACATGAATTAACAAGTAAAGTTGGCGAATAAAGATGTAATAGACTTAGATCAAGTATTTAACTTTCAATGCTCATTTTTGTTCATGAAAAAATGCAAAGCAAAATCAAAAGAAACAGTTTTAACCTAGCTAAATGACAGATGTCTAATGTAAGTTCAAATATGTAATTGTAATCTTTTTAACTGGGTTTTCAGACAAGCAGATGATTCATCACTGATAGCTTTATTGGTGACATAAAGCAAAAATCACATTACTCCTGCTAGCCTCTGAAGAGTCACAAAGACAGAGCTTGCAAGACCTGAAAGGGCCCCTGTGGTCAGGCCAACTGTCTTACTGAGCAGTGGAGGCATTAAGACAGTTCTGAATTAATTCTTACTTGAGCTGCAACATAAAAACCATGTTTCATGTGAATTTAAAAATCCTGAGTGATGAAAAAATCATTCCACCCTTACAGTCCCCCCCATTACCAGAAATAGCTCCATGCAACCCCAACACACCAGACAATTAAGTGGTTGAGTCACCATCCCTGGAGGTATTTGAAAGACATGTAAATATGTCACTTAGGTCATGGTTTAGTGGTAGATGTGGCAGTGCTGAGTTAATGACTGGACTTATGATCTTAAAGGTATTTTCCAATCTCAACAATTCTGTGATTGCTAGATATTGTTAAAAATGAGATGTTATGCCTTGGAGTAGAGGTTATATCATGTGTTTGACACTGGCTCTACTGCTACTTGAACACTCTGCAAATGTCTGTGAATCAAAGATGTTGTTGACTGTGACCAGGGAAATCTATAGTGGACTGAGAACTGTGCCCTGTGTTCTTATTTGATTTAGGGCACTGGTAAGTTAGATATGGACAGTTCTAAAATCAAGATTACACTTTTTTTTTTCCACCTGAAAAGTAAACTGTAATTCAACACTGAATTATTTCAGTGAAGTCATATATCTTGAGTTACATATCATTCCTTCCTTTCTAGCTGGCTAAGGTGGAGTCTATTTCATAGAATCACAGCATCATAGAATAGTTAGGGTTGAAGAGACCTTTCAAGGGCATCTGCTCCAACCTCCTGGCAATGAGTGGGGACATCTTCAACTAGATCAGGTTGCTCTAGAGCCCTGCACAATCTGAAAGTTTCCAGGCGTGGGGCAGCTACCATCACTCTGGACAACCTGTTCTGGTGTGTCACTGCCCTAATCATAAAGTTTTCTTCTTTATATCTAGTCTGAAGCTACTGTCTTTTACTTTAAAATGACTACCCTTTATCCTGTAGAAACAGGCGCTACTAAAAAGTCTGTCCCAATCTTACTTTGGAGCCTTCTCTTCTTCAGGCTGAACAGTCCCAACTCTGTCAGCCTTTCCTCACAGGACAAGCGTTCTACCCCTCTGATCATTTTTGTCCCTCCTCTGAGCATGCCTCAACAGCTCCATGTCTTTCCTGTGCTGAGGACCCCAGAGCTGGACACAGCACTGCAGGTGGAGTCTCACTAGAGAGGTGCAGAGGGGCAGAATCTCCTCTGTTGACTCGCTGGCCATGATGCTTTTGGTGCAGCCCAGAGTTCAGTTGGCTGTGAGTGCACATTGCTGGCTCATGTCCAGTTAGTCATCCACCAGTACCCCCAAGTTCTTCTCTGCTGTGCTACTCTCAATCCCTTTCTCCCTCAATCTGTGTTGATACCAGGGGTTTCCCCAAGACAGATGCAGGGCCAATTTGACTTGTTGCTCAGAAGAATAGCTCATACTTCTATGTGTGTATCTTTGTGTAAAGGACCTCTGACAAAAGCATGGCTTTCATAAATCAAATTCTGGGCTTTCATTTCAGCCAGGATCACCAGTGCATCTCTGACTGTTCTTTCTATTCCTGTGATCTTGTTTTGGGATAGTCTCTCCTGCAGCACAGTCACCTACACATTCCTGCAGTATTGCCATGTTTAGCCAGACAAATGAATCCCACTAGTGCTTAACTTGGCAGCAATCTGTGGCCTAGAGTTTTTCCTTCTCACAAACTTGAACACTTTTTAAGAGGCTTCTCTTATATGAAACGATACATTCTTGAAGACCTGAATGTAATTGAGAGCATCTGTAAATGTAAATAATTTCTCTAGATATATTACTCTTCAATAATAAATTGTGGCAGCTGGAGGACTGCTTTATTTATACCTGCCATGTCTTATTTCCAGGCTGAAATACCAACATGTGTATTTGATTTCTCAAAAAGAGAAAAAAAAAGAAAAAAAAAGGGTGTCTTCCTAGCTGCAATACACTATTTCTTCAGGCCAAAAGGAAAGACTTCTTTTGGAGCTTTTAGCCATTGACGTTCTATTGTATGTTACAAGGGCTGGTTTTGACTGAGCACTTGCCATGTCACCAAGACTCTGTTTGATTTTAAAATCTTTTCTTTCCAGCATGACTTCTGATTCATAAAAAAGAAAAGCAAACCAAAACCAAACCAGAAAGGCAATTGAGATTCTTGTCTTTTTTGCCCACCCTTGCCAAATTTTCTTTCTTTGAGATCTCTTATGGTGTAGTGAAATGAAAACTAAGCTTTTTCTGATGTAGTGCTTTGAAGAAATTCCCATGTACTGAGTTATGCTGTGAAGTAAAGCCTTCTTTATACAGTCATTCAAATACAGACTTCTAGAGACACATCTGGATACTTAGCTTAGAAAATAGATAGTACAATGCTTTATTAGCTGATGTAACCAATTTCAGATGTTAAAAAAGCAAATGAAGAACATGCCTGAGCAATGTAGACTTACCATTATTTTACAAAAACAATAGTCTGAACACTAAGAGTAAGATTACAAAATAAAGTCAAAATGCTAGAAATATCAAGCATGTCTGTTTTCAGTTCATGTTAAGATTTTTCAGTCTGAATGTGCAATGACTTTTACCTAATAAGAAAATGAGTGAATAATCAGTTGTTTCTAGCAATTAACTGATCTGCCCGCAGGATGATAATTAGAATGAGTCATACATGTAAAAGGAAACTGAATCTTTCTCTCCCTTGACTCATTTTTCTTCCATATATTTGTTTTCAGAATGGCTTGCTTTAAAATTCTGCCAGAAATTGGTATACCCATATATTAAGTCATAAAAATGCTGGGTACAACTTCAAAGTAACTCCACATACAAATCCCATGTAGAGCCGAAAAGTTCGGCACCTGATTCATGTTATCAGAGCTTGAAGCCTGCGGTGTTTGTAGAGTCAGTAGGGAGAACCAGAGATTTCCAGGGGAGCCTAAGGCTTGCAGAATTAGCTTGTGGAAAGCTGCTTCTCTCCTGCCTACATTTGGAGCAGAGATACCTGACTGGTGTGTGCTGGTCATCTCTACTAACATGGGATCCTCTCCTGAGAACATGTAGGTAAAAGATCTATGCCCTCTCCTAAGGTCTCACTGTGTATTGGTTTAAGAGGCAGTGCTGTCACCTGCCAGTTGGGGTGCTTGCTCTGAAAACACGTGACCTGTATTCACACTCTGCAGGCTGGGGCACCTGTGTGTGGGTACCACTTATGAGTGGTGTGTCCTCACCACCGGGATATAGAATTGTCCAAGACAGAGGAGCTGAGGGATTTTCCCTTCTTACTGAAGCCAACTCCTCTGATATTGAGAGTAAGACAGACAAGATGAAGGAGAGAATGGTCAAGAGAACCTGTTCCTAAGCGTTGTCTTAGCTCTTGCCTACAGTTGGGAATGGGAGTTATAATTTCTGATCCCTATGCTTAGGAGCAGGGCTGGTTCTAGGTCACATATTTTTTGAACACGTGAAAAGTATCAACATCCGTAGAGTCTAGGGTGTGTGAAGCGTCACATGTATCTCACAGTTTAATCAGAATTTCACATTGTCACCTGTGATTAGTGATAAAGGCAAATGTTGGGCTTCTGGTACAGTTCTGCGTGTGACAAGCACCAACGTTTTGTCACCAGTGAAAGAAACTCTTAAGGCCAACAAAGAGCCATCTGCTGAGTCGTCAGTGCTGTGAGGCAGGCAGGCAGGCTGGCTGCTACCCCACTGCCTTGTTAGCCTAGTATTTCAGAAGCTAACTTCCTCCCATTTCTAATTTTAGTTTCCAGCATAAGCAACTTGATGTTAACATCACACACCTAATTACCAGCTGTGTTTGAAATTTTCAGTCACAGTATCACCAGAAAAAGGGAGTTACATAGTATTTGCTAGCATATTTTGGAAGTGTGTGTTGTGACATATCCCTTGTTTATCATCATGAGACATTCCTCATCTTCAAGGGTTGATTATTTCCAAGGAACTGAAAACCAATGGCTGCAGTAAAAATCAGTGATAGGAATACTGCTTGCTGTTCCTGACTGCTTTTTATCATAGATCAAAGGGAAATAAGGTTTTCTTAAACATGCTAGGATTAAAACTAACATTTAGCTATTCTCTAGCTTATCCTTTGCTTTTGGTACTTGCTTAATATTTTCTGGGAGCTCTGCTAATATGTGTTAGTTTCTCCAAAGAGGTGGACGGAAATGGATTTTTTAAAAAAACCCACAGTAGTTTTCTAAAGCAGGTAATCCTCTCCTGAAGAAATATAGGAGAAATTGAGAAATATGAAATTTATTAAGAAATAGACTTCAAATGTTTCACGAGATAAATTTTTTCAGATATTACTTTGCTTGCTTGTTTTAGGTAGGATTGTAAAGGCTTTAATTGAGAAAATTGTTTTAAATTCGTTTCCAAGATCATAAAAAAACAGAAATGGCATTCAGACCACCAGGTTTCTAATTATAATTACAGTAAACCTTTAAAAAAAAGTTACTTTGTGTATAAATGTTGCCATTTGCTAGTGGCTATTGTTTCTCTTTCCACATCAAAGGAAATGAGCTGCAGATACTTTTTTTTTTTAAAGCTAACTGGCTTATACTTTCTGCTGACTGAAACTCTTTAATTTTTAAACACTTGAAATCAAGGAGTTAACTTCTTTTTAAGTGATTATTCAGATTGGTTACATCTTTTGCTAATTAAGAAGCAATAGGTTTTTTTGACCCTATAGATCGAGGTGGGGATCCTTCAAGCTTGACGATTTATGTAGCACATTTGATGTAAGGAGCTAATGTTTATTGATCTCTTGGGTTTAATAGTTTTGTTTTTTTTTTCTTTTTCCTGAAGTACACTGGGCGTCTAATTTATTTAATGTTATTGCTAGAGAAGAATTGTGAGATTATCATTTGGTTTGTTTGTTTGTTTGTTTGGTGTTGATTTGATGTTGGGTTTTTTGAGGATTTTGTTTGTTTGTTTTCCTTCAAAATGTTGAAAATGTTGTAAGTTACTGCTGTGGTTAAATAAAGGTCCATGGAGCTTTCCTTGCTAGAGATTACAGATGCACAGACATACGTATGTACTGGAAGTACATTAATTGATTTAAAACAAGATCTTTTGGGAATGAGTTTAAAATCCAAAATATCTTAGAGACTGTTCTGGACTTTCCTGTGTTTATGGAGAATTGAGCTTGATCGCATGAGGACTAGTTAAAACTATGGCCCCATCAGATTTTCTGTGTAACACATGTAATAGGAGTTCGACACACAGAGGAGAGCTAGAAGAGAAAGGATCAGGATAATTTGGTGCTTGTTTGGTTGATTGGTTTTGGTGAGGTTTTGGGGTTTTTTTTGGTTCGTTGTTTGTTGTTTTTTTTTGTAAGAAGCCTGGTTGTATCCAGGAAAAAGAAAAGAAACATTTTCCTGTGAAGATAAGTCTTGCAGTAGTTGGGTAGGAGCAAAGAAGTGGAGCTCTGGTAAAGGCATACAGAATAACCTTTCCTTGAGTGATTTTTTTTTTCGCCCCTTTTTGTTAGGATATTGTTGATCTCAAGGAACTTAATGGACGAATGCTTTCTGACCTAGTGAACTAAGACACTGTTCTGTTTCCAACAGGATCCTATGCGAGCAGGTTTCAGGAAGCTTAATCATAGACTCACGGAATCATATTGATTGGAAAAGAACTTTAAGATGATCAAGTCCAACCAGTAGCCTAACACTGCCAAGCCCATCACTAAACCATATCCCTACATTGATGTAGTTAACAGAGTGACACTGAGCTGTTCCTTGTGAGTTGTGGCCATTGCTTTGCTTATGACGTGTGCATAGCTGGACTAAATGCTGTTATCCTACTTAAACTGTTTTTGTTAATATGCCTGTTTTTCTGTGCACTATGACTTCAGACATCCCTGTAATTCTGGGATTACTGGAACAGTAATCTTTGTGCCTTTATCTCCTCTGTTCCAGGAACTATTGTTTTTCTATTACCAAACTTGTGGTACATTTCTGATACATATCTGAGTGCAGTTCTTGAATCCTTGGAAATTCTTTATAAAAGGGTCACACCTTTTGTTGTTTTGTTTTCATTTTTTTTTCCCCCATAAAATCTCTGTCCTCTTAGGAGCTTGTCAAATCTCTTGCTTGCAAAGGAGGATGCAAATGAAATATTATCTGACAAAAAAATTATTTATTGAAAATTTAACAGGAGATTCCTCCAGTGTTGCAATTTGCTTTATCACTTATAAGAATAAAGGTTTGTTTTCCATAGTGTCCAGCCAGTTTCTTACTAGGAGAGAACTTAGCTTCAGAGGGTATCCTCTCTTTCAGTAATGGATTTTGTGTATCAAATTTACCCTGACATAATTTTTGCACTTACTTTTAAGTAGGAGTATTCAAATGGTATGAGGCAAATAAGTTTTTTGGTCATTTGGCCATTGAAGAGCTTCTGCTCATGTTGAAAACAGTGGTTAATGGACAGGTTTTTTAAAATGTTGTCTTCAAACTTAAAAATGGCCCAACAGAAGTGCTTTATCACTTGCGGCATGCTTCAAGATGTATGTTTGGGTATGGTTAGATAAAAAGTTCAACTGGTGGATAAGTTTAGGCCATTTAAATCCCTGTTCTTTAATCAACTTTGTAATTCTAAGCCGCTATTTAAAGTACATGTGGTATTCCAGGAGATCCTGCATGCTTGCATAGTGGAAATGAAACGTTCAAGTTTCTGTTTTGTTGTAATAGTAAGTACTCTAAAAAAGGTAGACCAGTAAGTCTTTATAGTTATTATTATATACTTTAAACTTAGTTTTCTCAAAGAAATGAAGGTATGTGGCAGGTAGTAAGTAGAATATTCCATGGAAATACTGTATTTTCTAATTAAACTGTGTAAAGTGCATTTGTCCTGAAATGAGATAATTATATGCACACATTTGTAAACTATATCCATTTGTTGGTTACTGTGCAAAATACTGTGAATATGTCTGTGTTTAAAATATTTAGGTCACGTAATGCTAGCATGCCCATGCCCCCCTTACTTCATTTACAGATGTTGTTTTATTTTAATGAATTGGTGTGGTACAAACTTAACTGTGTTTGTGCTACTCAATAAGAAAACAAGCAAGCTAATAACATTAGTAGGTAGGTCTCTCCCAAATCTGAAAGAGTTTCTGTTTATCTTCTGCCATGGCTGTGGAAAGCCTTAGCATGACTATTTGTTCGGTATTTGGCAGAAAAGCTGAGTATTTGTTCACTACTGCAGTCCTAATAGAAAGCAGAGATGTCTGGAGTCATCAGAAAAAAATAATGTGTGGGCCTGACTCCTGTCAAATGATACAAGAAAGAGCATTACAGATGGGGCAAATTAGAGATGTTTTAAAGTCCTGTAGATGAAGCAACATTTTCCAGTGGTACTCGAACAGGGTAATCTAGTGTCTGGATCCTCCAGAACTCAGTGAGGGCATGCTCTGGCTCTGCTTCTGACCATCCCCACTCTTCCTAACTCAAGCGAAAAATTAAGAAAAGTACCCAGGCTTTTAAATCCAGTGTTTTATTAGAAGGGTCTGTCACATACTGGCGTAGGGCAGGGAAGGAGATGGGGCCAGCTAGTCAAGTGCAGGGCAGTGAGAAAAGAGAGCAGGACTCAGAAGGCCTCTGTTGTGTTCTGCTTTGGGTGTCAGGAAACCTACAAACTAGTTTGGCAGCTCCTGAAACCACAGCTTTAAGGTTACATGCAAGCCTCTTTCTTCTACCAGATGCTTTCTTTTTGAGTGCAAAAAGGCTGCTCATCATTTTGATCAAAGAAGGTCAGTGGATACAGAAGACTACAAGATGTATGAGAGTTTTAGGAACAGATCTTAGCCTTGACTGTCTGTAAAGGCCATGACATGACTGATACCATGAAACCAGCCTGGCTCTGCTTCAGATCAAAGCTCTGCAATCTGCTCCCTGCCTTATTTCTACTTTGAGATAATTGGGGACGAGCACAGCAGGACACTGTCTGTCTGACACATCTAAATAAATTCTTAATGCAGAGATTCCTCTTCAAAGCATTCCCCCTTTACCCTCCCCAGTTGTTATGTTTCACAGATGGAAGGAAGCCATTTTGTTTTCACAACTTCTGTCATTATCATTTGATTCTCCCTTGGGTATCTCTATTTCCAGGATTACGGTAGCAGTAATGTTAGTTTTGGAAAGAGGAACATAAGCTGGTCTGTTCCTGGCGTTTAAAGTAGTGCTTTCCGCAACAAGGAGAGCCACCATACTGTGGCTCCTGTACATCGTACTCTGGATTATGGAGTGACTGGAAGATGTGGCACTGGCTGTGCTAAGATGATCATTTCCACATAGAAGGCTATACCTCAGATTAACATTAATGGAAGGCACAGTTGCAAGCATTGTGGAGTAAGTGATATCACAGAAACAAAGCCTAGGTGCTCCTGAGACCTCTTAAAATATTTGCTGTCTAGCAGAGGCAGGCTTAGTGGTTGAAACTACTTATCTGGCGACTGTGGATGTCTTCTTTCCACATCCTCATCTGCCTTGGGGATCATCCACTTCTGCATCTGTTGGCAGTAGAGAGCAACTTTGGTTTGAAAGGGACTTTATGATGTGGTTCAGGCAAAGGGCAGTTAAAGATCTGCTCCATTTACCTGCCACTCACTGAAGCGTCACCCTGCTCCTGCCTACACAAATAGCGTACACAAAATGTGCTGGGGAGTACATTATGAAAGCTGCAATTATTCCTGTCCTGCAGAGCAATTCACCTGTGCCAGGGGAATCAAAGTTTCCCATTGCTGTGTGAGCTGTCTACACAATTCTTGTGCTTACGTGAAGGAAGATAAATTGATGCTTGTGGGATGGTGCCAGCAGTCAGAGTGGCTCTCATTGCTAGATGGAAGGATGTAGTGCATCATGAGTCCTGCCAGTGACTTTGTGATCAGTCTCTTTGCATCTGGAAACTGCTAATGATAGTCCTGTTTTGCCAGCCAGTATGTGAGGACACAACCGGAACTGATGGGGTTGTTGTGCTTTTTTTCCTTTTTTTTTAAAGGCTGTACTAAGATTTTAAGAATTCTGCTTATCATTTCAGTGGTCAACAATAATGGAACAAAAGATAGGACTGACAGAGTGAGTGGCACTGGTGCTGTTTTTATACACTTCTGGCTGAAGAACTTGTTGCACTTTGGTTTGTTTAACAAAACACAGAGGCTTTGCAAATGCTCCTTTGTAGAGGGAGTTTCCTGGTGAATAGCAGGCTTCTATCTGAGTTCCTGTGGGTTTAAAGGAGTATTTGAATGATGTGGTAGAATGCTGAGCTAGGACCCAGAAAGACATCAACAAGTGTTGTACTGGTTTATGTAAAGTCCAGCAGTTTAAAGTAACATGTTAAACGTGTGAAGCATAACCTTAATGACTTTGTATGAGAGTTTTGGGCAAAAGTATGCTAATATGATACTGATGAGATTAACACATGCAAGAAAAATATTCTTTGCAAGGATCCTAGCATTAAATGGTTCCTTAAGGTATACATTTTTATTCCAGGCTGCAGTTTACGTATTGTGACTTTTCTTTCTCCCAATGCTATATTAAAACATCTCCTTGTATCTTGAGATCTACTGCATCGCCATTGGGAGATTTTTATTTGAATTTGAGAACTTTCCTATGACAAATACAAGTTTCTACATCATGAAACCATGCTTTGTAGCTGTCATGGCTATTCATTCCCTTGTATTAATTTGAAATCTGCTCTTCCTTCATTTTAATATAAATCTTGAATCCTTTAGGAACTTTATGCCCTGTACAACTTTAGTAAGCATGTAGTTGTCTGTCAAGTGGTAGTTTACTATTGTGCACTTTTCTTTTTCAATCTTGATCCTTATTACTGCAGATGTTGTCAATATATCTAACTTCTGAAGGAGCGCAGGAAAGGGAGAAAAGAGCAGATGAAGGAGGGAGATGCTTGTTTACAGTACGCTGTATGTCCACACATTTTACTATTCTGCATCCCAGAGGTACACATCTCCCACATTCTAGTGATCTGTGTGTGGACCTTGATATAAGGTGAAAGGAAAACTGTGATGTTTACCTGAAATTTTATTTTCTTCAAAGGATAAGTTTGCATCAACTAAGTCAGTTTACTTAGGAAATGGGCCTATCAGAGTTTGAATTTGTGACTCAGTAGAACATAGCCTGTTTTGCAGAACGAAAAAATAATTGAAATATTCTTAAATAATCTGCTATTTACAGGGCTTATGTAGTATGATAAAGCTTCACTAAAAGTGATACACAAGGAAAGTGACAAACTGTATTAGGAGACTGGGATACAAGTGAAAAGCAAATATTTCAGACTTAATTTTCATTTGTGGCAGGTTTTTGTTTTGGTGCTTAGCGGTAAGGAATTTGATAAGATGTTACCTTTTGACTTTTCCAGCTACACTCTTATTCCTGCTCAATCTGTTCTATCTGTGGCTTCAGGCTATTACAGGCTTCATCACAGGTGGGAAAGCAAACAACCCCTGCCATCCAAAATCAAACTAAAACAAAGCCCCTCTAAAAGTTTTCCTTGCCTTTTTCCCCCCTGCTGTGACATGCATGCTCCATCTTGAGATTTGAGATATTCTTTATTCAAGTTTTATATACTGGTCCTACCAAGCAAACTTTAAAGGGCTGAGAGTGAATGCATGAGAATTAAAGGCACTGCCTTTGCTAGTTAGGTAGTACTGAACTTCATCTTTGCAGGATGTTAAAAGAAAATGAGTTTGCTTTATAGTTTCAAAAGGAGGAATGATTTTGATAAGGAGAACTTTTTTGTCCAGTGCCTGAAAAATTTCCAGAAATATTCGAGAAGCACCGATAAATTTGTGATGTGAAACCTTGGAATTAAAATCTTGTATAAAGCATACTTTCTGTCAGTAATATGCACATAATTAATTCAGTCTTTGTCTTTTGGGTATTATGTTCTTGCTTTATCCTCAGTCTTCTTTATTTTTTTCTCTTTTCCTGGACCATCACCGTTCTCTGGTTTTTGTGGTCCTTGGAAAGAGGAAACGCAGATCATAGGGTCCTGAACAAAAACTAGTGAGATTGGTACAGGCTAATGTGTTTGCCTTCATATAGTAGAGTTATGTCATGTTAGAGATTCTTTTGCTTAATTTTGGCTTTGCTTAGTTTTAAATCCCAACGTTGACTTTTGAAGGTACTCCAAGGTGTACCTGTTCAGTGTGCTCTCAGTTGCTAGCAGTCAAAATTGTTTTAGAAGCTTATTCTTAATAAGGCAAACTTTACAGTAGGGCACAGGACATCATCAGTATGCTGTTGTTTAACAGGAGCTGTTAGTTTACTTCTGGAAAATTTACAAACTACAAGGAACCAGTATTGCAAATTTGCTGTAATCAAAACCAAATGCAACACATTTGCAGAAAAAAAAAAATCCCCTCACTGTATACCACTGAAACAAAGGTTTTACAGGTAGGTCTGATGAGGTTATTTTTAAACCTGTAAATTGGTTGAGCGTTATCACTAATGGTTTGTTTTACTTGAACTGCAATCAATGCTTTGCCCATTTTTCTGCTTAGCCAGCAAAGATTAAATTAGGTTGGTTTAAAAACAATTCTTCATCTGTCTAAAACTTTAATTTTTGAGATCTGGTGAGAGGAAAGAAAAAAATTACAAAAATAAAAATTCATTTGTTTTCAGCGGTAGAGAAGCAATGCAATGTGCTGGCTGTTAAACAAATATATGGAGGAGATCATTTGAGGCTGCTGAGCATAGCTCTAGAAAATCATTATATGAGTATGAGCATAGTCTTTGTCAAAGCTTTATGGATCACCTACTTTAAAAACAGGCCCCCAAGAGTAGAAAAATTGCAAATTTTAAAATCGCGTACTCTGTTTCTGTGTCTTGAGTTCTGTTGCTTTCCCAGAACTCTGTAGAGATTAAGGGCAATAAACTAACTGTATTTTGGTTGCTATGAACAAATGAGGAGTTTAAAAATACAGAAACAAGAAAGCAGCAGTGATCCTGGTGTTACACAGGAACATCTGGAGTTTAAAAGGCAGCTGTCAGCTAAGGCAGATTTTCTGTCTGGCTGTGTAATGATTGTGTGAGCTTGTTGTGTCTGTATTGAAGCTGCTATTGTTCTCCTGCTGTGAAATGACAGATGGATGTGTCTATCCTGAGCTATCTGCAACTTTTGGCTGACTTGTACTTTCTGAATCCATGCACAATAGAAATTGCTGTAGTCCTCCAAGAGAGAAGAAAAACAAAAATAGAAAAAAAAAACCCAACACAAATGAAACATATGGTGCCAGGCTATATCCTCAAATCATCAAAAGTATTCCTTTCTTCTTTTTGAAGGCAGATAGGTTATTTTTCTAAAGGGGAGCTATCAGCTTTTGCTTTGTTATTGTAAGGACATAACATATCCACTGCATATGCATGTTTATAGTTTCTTCTGCTTACTCTTCAGTTTGCCATTGTTTAGTTCTATTACTGGCTTTTCTGCTTCTGTGCAAGTTTGTGAAGTGTTAAGGTCTGCTGAGGCAATCTGTTAGTTAAGTATGCACCACTGTAACTGTTTAAACTGGGAGCTATAAGCCATCCTTCTAGACTAAAGGATCTGTTTAAACAAAGTGTTTATTTAAGTCCTGTACAAACAAATACATAATGAAGAGCTATATATTGTAGAAAGGAAAATATGGAATGGGCTGTGGGTCAAGGCACCGTTTTTCTTTTCCAGGATGCTTTGTTGTTGCGTGAATAGTTGGTGTGTGGTTTTAAATTACTAGAAAGACAGCTATTAATTTAGTTAGATGTTTGCCTTGCTGTTCCTCATGGTCTGCTTTAGACAGGTGTTTTACAGTTCATTCCTGTGTTACCTTTAGTTCTGTGCAGAATATTTGAAGAAACTGGATGATGCAGTGTGACATTTATCTATTACATGGACATGCCTGGACATGTGCTGACATATCAGTTGGAAGCACGTTTCTCCTGAACAAAGGATCAATCAGTTAGCCAGTAAGTACATCTCTCTCTTAAACTAGCAAGAGACTGTCTGCTCCAGTTCCTTCAGCTATCATGTTCTATGACATGTTAATACATAACTTTATAAGCAATAAAGAATTGGATCAATTCAGTGCAGTGTATTTGAAGTCCAGTATAGGAATTACAACCTTGTTCCTGTTCAGTAAAATTTTGATCCAAATTCCAACGGAAAGATTCCTGCTTACCTAAATTGATACTTGTCAATGTGAATGAAAAATCATCGCCAGCTGAGTTTCTGAATTATTCTAAGATCTCATGGTAAAGACATGATTGATTTCAGCCAAGTCTATGTCAATAATATAATAACAACACAAATATTTACTGCTGGCACAAAATTAATTTCCAGTTCTGAATTTAATTAATGTAACATGGACATTTGTCAGGCATAAGAGATAAGAAATGTGCTGATCTAGTCTTCTTTCATCTATGTATGTTATTGTGGTTCTCTCTTGTATGCTAGTATTCAGATCAGTTCTTGTATCTGGGTTTTGTGTAAGTCTGAACTGCTGTAGTGCTCTACTGTCAGATGAGATACATCACTGTATTGCCAGTGTACAGAAGATGAGAGGCTTTGTACTTTCTCGAGTTCTACATATGTGTTGAACGCAGCAAGCTGAGATTGTGCAGTAGTTCTGCACACATTCATTGCAGGCCCCAAGCTGATTAAGCTAAAAAAATATGGGTGTTTTACTGATGAATGAGTACTGGTAAAGGGAGTGGCTCTACTGTTATACTTTATGGGCTACAGGAAGCTACAGTGCATGAGTTAAGCTAACTAGGCATCTCTAGTGGCAGTTAGCATTGATGGTGAATGGAACTAGAGTGCAAAAATGCCAGAAATTATCTGTATGACGTAAACTGGGGACATGGTTTTTGATCACGGTCTCTTGCTCTTTGTTTTCTTTCCCTTTAAAAACTTACTTCTCTTTAATTTTTCTTCTGTTAAAGAAAAAGAAAAGAGGGAGAAGGAAGCACCTTTTGATGTACCTTGAAGGCTAAATAGGTTAATGTGAGCAATATTTAAACGTGCACATATGATAGGGTTCTTTCTGGCAGTAGGGGTAGACTGCTTTAACTGATAGTGCATGACAATGTATGCTAGTGTAGTAATGTCTTCCTGTGCTGAGTCCAGTGTTCAGCTTACCTTCTAGGTAACCTGACATTTCCATTTACTTCAAGACAAGTACAGGAAAAAGGATTGCCTTCTTGTTATTCCTGATGCATTCTCTGTGTCCTGACAGGCTGCCAGAATGGCTTGTGTCTCCTCTGTCCCTGACAGGGTGAGCCGCCTTGCAATCTCATGGTGGATTTCTTAACTGTAGGCATTTTTTAAGCACTCATGTTTTGGGAAAACTTGGCAGGAAAGTGACAGTGCTGACTGGAGTTGAGAGATAGAGCTAGCAGGGGATTTCCGTCAGCACAATACCCTCCTGCTATAGCAATAAGTGCCTCAGACCTGAACGATGAAGACAGGCATCTTCCTGCACTTTTACAGCAGGGAAGCAGAAGACAGTACCCAAGCAGACCCTGTCTTACAAAATCTGGCCAAAGGGGTTTACTGGTGGGTCAGAATTGCATTGCTTTGTTGTCCCTCAGCAGGCTTCTGAAGGTAAGCAATGAGATGAGTGGCTTAGGCTATTTTTTTTCCTGTTATTTTTTGATTTTTAAAAACATTTGAGCCCTGGATACCCTCTTCGGCTGCAAACCAGTGAAATAGTTTTATCTAGATGGTCAGGAGTCTCTCTTAGTAAAGTCATAATTTTCCTCTCTGTCCTCTCCAGAGACCTCAGCATGTTTAAGCGCCTGTGTGATTAACTTACCATGCTCTCTCACTAATTTTAATAGCTCATGGCACTCAGCAGCTGGAAGGTTGCTAAACTGAAAAGTCAGCATGTCCTGCCCTCATCAGGGATTCTTTAGTCTGAATCTTTAGAGCCTTTGAGAGGACAGCAGGCAATTTCTTTAGAGGACTAGGGAAGGGCAACTGCAAAACTACACTTCTTTTCTTTTTCTCCTTCCTCTCCCCCCCTTTTCTCTCTCTCTTCCTCCCCCTCTTCTCTCTCTCCCCTCCTCTCTCTCTCTCTCCCTGCCTTCTCTCTCTCTCCCCTGCTTCTCTGTCTCTCTTCCCATCCTCTCTCTCCCCTCTACTTCTCTCTCACTCTCCTCCCCTTTTTCTCTCTCTCCAATTCCCCCCCGCCCCATTTTGATGTCTTTTTTTTTAAAGTTGTTGGGGAATTTGAAGGGAATGGCAAGCTAGTCAATAAAACCTTAAAGAGGAAAGGAATTATAAGCCAGTCAATGAAACCTTAATCCCCTCACATTTTTTAATAAGTTATTAAACAGTTGCTTTATAAACACCTCTGGTATAATAAAGTTGATAAGCAACCAGTATAGATTTATCAAGATCAAACTGTCAGACAATTTTAATTTCCTTCCCTGCCAGTATAGCTGACCTAGTAGATAATAGATGGGTGGTAGATGAATGAAGTATCTTGGCTTCTTTGTTTTCTCATCACTGACTGCATGTGATGTTCTTCACTCTGTCTTATGCAGCATTCACAGTAAACGTCCAGGGAACTCCACATGAAATTCTTGTAAAGTGATCAGACAAGGTTGAGAAAAGATTTTGCAAGCATTGTTAATGGCTCACCTTCAACTGAGAGGGCCTTTCAGATAGGTCAGTGTATATTCTGTTTGGTTTTGTTACATAATTTTAGTAGGTACTTGGCTAACAGAATACAGAGGTTGCATTTTTGGACAGCAGCAAGCTGTGGTGTTGCATTAGCATGTTGAAATTCCAGATGAGTTCAGAGCCATTATGGTAAATTACTTTGAAGCTATGGTCCGCAGACCCTGTGAATCCACTCGTTGATTATAAGGAGTCGAGAAGGGTAACTAACAAAAACAACACTTTTATCAGTAAGTCTAAATTCTCTGCATGAGATCTTATGTCTCAACTGGAAAATTCAAAACAGTTCTCATGTGAGAAAAAGGTTGGTTGAAAAGCAGTTGTTGTGGCAATTTGGAGAGACAGTCCAAACACAATGAGTTGTGAGCAGCAAGTTGGCTGATGACACCAAACTGGGAGGACTGGCTGATTCCTCAGCAGGCTGTGCTGCCATTCAGAGGGATCTTGACTGGCTTGAGAGTTGGGCAGAGAGGAACCTCATGAAGTTCAACAAGGAAAAATGCAGAGTCCTGCATCTGGGGNAACTGGGGCTGTTTAGTCTGGAGGAGACTGAGGGGGGAATCTCATTAATATTTGTAAGTATTAATATTTACAAGTATTGTATCTAGCAACAGGACAAGGGGTAATGGGATGAAGCTGGAACACAAAAACTTTCATTTAAACATAAGAAAAAACTATTTTACTGTGAGGGTGACAGAGCCTTGGCACAGGCTACCCAGGAAGGGTGTGGAGTCTCCTTCCTTGGAGGTCTTCAAAACCTACCTGGACACGTTCACTGTGTGACCTGAACTAGATGGACCTGCTTCTGCAGGAGAGTTGGACTGGATGATCTCTAAAGGTGCCTTCCAACCCCTACCATTCTATGATTCTAAGATTCTATGAAATTCCAAAAGATGAGCACAGCTTGCTATGTTTTGCATACGTGTTAAAAGAGGAATAAAAAACTAAAGGAGTCTATCCAATGAAAACCTGAGGTATTATAATCAAAGGACAAATACTGAGATACATGAACAAGGATTGTCACATGTATTGGAGGTATACCTGTTATTCTCTGCCTAGCACTGATGAAATCTCAGGCAGAAGACTGTATGCAGCAGCTGTAATAAAGTGCTTTGATGATACAACCTGCAAGAAAATTTTTATAGAAATGACCTTGTTTTGTCTCTTATGAAAAAAATCAAGGTTTATGTGAGAAAGGAAAAGCTTTATAGGAGATACTGTCTTCAATTAGAGGAGGACAGAAAAAACATAGTATGACTTGAGAGACATAACTTAAAAAACTACTGTCTTTGGTATGCAAGTTTCTGATGCAGCTGCCTAATACCTCACATTTATTATGTGATTTAGCCCTCTATGTATTCTCAGTAACTCATTTGTGTGCATAGTTAGGCACTGAAGTAGATGATTAAAGGTATTGTGGTATCGCTTTTGAGATGAAAAGCTTTCAGAAACAAGTTAGACACAAAAAATTTCGAAGGAGAATCTAACTGTACTTGCTCGCACCTCACAGTAGAAATTAGATAAGAAGATCTTTTGAAGTCTTTTCTAGCTTCTCTCCCTAAATCCTCTATGATTTACTAGAACCGTAGAGTCACACAGAATCATTATGAAACCTTTACGATCAAATCCAACCAC